>JAJJMA010016638.1:0-11709 GCA_023529015.1 Papaver nudicaule | reverse complement strand
AGACATTCCCTATATAAGTAAAATAATTTTTCAGCGGAATAACAATCACTTATAGTATATGCCTATATATATACTAGTATTTATATATATAACATATCCAAACCATGGATATACGCAAGGAAAACGTCCTAGGCTCACTCCCCCCAATCCTAAGGTTTCCCTAACCTAAGCTCTGATACCAATTGTAACAACCCTACTAGCCGTATAACCTCGGCCGATGATTATATAGAAAATATGACGATAAAGTTATATGCAAAAGTGAAAATATTCCTAACTTTATTATAGTAAATTGAATGCGATGTTCTTGAATACGTTAGGTTCCTCGATTAATTAATGTAGAAACCAAAATGATAAATACACTACCCAAGAGTAAATTATCCCCTCTGCCTCACAACTACATTACGAAATAAATAACGGATAAAAGAAGTGTAGATGTCCACTCTCAGTTAGATATCTCTGAATATCCTCCCGAAACTGGAATCATTCAAACTCCTTTAGGATCCCTATTAACCTGAAAAAATTATCAACGGGAGTTAAACTCCAAGCAAGTTAACTCAATCGCCGAGTCGAAGACAATAAAGGAACAGAGTAACTTATTATAGTCCAGGCGTATATATAAATGTGCTACATAAAAGTAGACGCTAGAGTACAGACTAAATTACGACATCCAGGATAAGGAAAAAACACATAATTACAGATCAATTGTTTGAATTCTGGAAACAGTACAACCTCTAAGAAAAAACCACAACCCCTTTTGTTATCTCTACATTACTAAATTTCCTCGTCCACGACTACGAAGGAACACATCCAAATATGCAGTGTATAAGAACACATCGAACTACACCCCGTCAGCAGGTCTTATGAGACCATGTAAAATTATTTGGGAACGAATCTCACCGCTCCACATCACTTCTAAGGAGGATGAAAAGCATCTCATTATTACTAGAGCTCACGCAGGCTCGTATAGATGTATTAAATTTACCAAACTCAAGTGGATGACCTACTGCTCAAATCCACAACAATCTCCTTAAGATAAACTGTTTTCAGTTCACCAAATTTTTAGTGTCTAAAACACTATTTTTATCTATACTGCCCTCATCAGTTAATTACTGTTTACAGATTTGGGTCGGAACATCAACCAAAGTCAGTAACCCATCATTTTAACTCGTGAATGTGTAACCTGTAAACATACATTCTAAAAATTCCAAACATTATAAGCACTAAGTTGTACGGATCATATCAATATATTCAGTTCAAATGGAAAGAAATTAAGTCATCAACTATTCACACAGTAGTACACCAATATATATATATATATATATATATATATATGTCAATGAAATGATTTATGTCAAACCCACATACACCATACTAATTATACTAACTATTAGATTCATGCTATCAACCAATACAATGGGAGTCAAGGGTGTGAGTCATCAATTATGTATGTAGTAATGTATATATAAACTTGAGACTCTAGGATAGCCTTCATGTTCTGATCCTATGCTTCTTCCATGGACGGACCTGGTCTAACACATTGCAATTGTATAGGTGATAACTAACACCTACTTACAGAAATGGAAGACAACAAATGCAACCCAACAAGCAGAACTTTCTAAACTCAAGCACCACTACTACTGGCAAATTCTTGATTTTCCTATTCTTCTCCCTCTAATCTCCAGGCTTAGTTTTGTGCGGTACGTTCTACACTCTTATAGTTATTATTCCAACCAATTATCAAGACTTCTAATTATTAAAGTCTCTTATGTCAATCCTTTAACGACATGGATAATAATGGTAATCAGGTTTTTAACATGGATTAAGATGACCCTAAATATACATATACTACTTTATAATCATCCAAGACTAGAAAATTAAATAAAATTGCTTCAATCGCTCGCAAACAACCTGATTGATCTCTTACTTTGAAGCTCCTTCAGTTACCAAGTCCTAAAAGAAGAAAACTGCCAAGAAACAACCATCAACAAACGTACCCAAGAATGAACTCCAGAAACTATCAATACATACAAATATCAATCTCTTCCTTCACCCTCTGTTAATTCTTTCTTCCTAAAACGTAATGACTGCAACACCTTTGCGACAACTATTCTTTTGTTTGCTTAGTTAATAACACACACACACACACACACACACACACACACACACACACACACACACACACACACACATATATATATATATATCCTACTTTCGAGACGATCAGGGAGTCCAAGGAATGGATCAAAAACCTATTTTATTTATAATTTTCCTAATCATCTAGGGCCATGCTAATAAAGGTATCCAAGCCCGCTAGGTTTATTTGAGCCCAAAATTATACATGTATGTAAATGAGTCGGGTATTACAAATTACCATATGGTGAATTCGATCTCCCTTAAGTTAGGAATGGATTTCAACTTTTAGAAATCGATCTCCTAATGGTAGTAGATCGAATACTAATGTCAGAAATCGATTTACACAATGTGGTATGCATTGCACAAGTTTGTAATCAATCCACTCAAGATTGTGTATCGATTTCACTAATGTGTAATCAATTCACTTTAAGAAGTGTATTGATCTCCCTAACTAGGAATCAATATACTTACAAAAGGAATCGATCACTCTAAATGAAATCGATCTCCTTGTCCACATTTCATTGCTTGCACTTGCAAATGGACTGTAAAGACTATTCATTAATCATTCTTGTGCTTCAATGATCTTAATCTTGAAAGTATGATTTGGTTCAACATGGTCATGAACTTGTGCATTCATATAAGAGTTCTTTATATGACACAATAAGGCAAACCTTCGACTTGCGGCAATGTTCTATTGCTTAGCTTAATTCGAAGAGGTCCAATCCTTCCATCTAGATCATCCCTATTGGAATCTAGATTCAAGTTAACGACAACATTCAAAGCTTATGTTGTCCCCATGTTAACTTTGGAAGAAGTACTTTGATACTAGGCAATTCTGGTTTCGTCTCAGAAACCGAGAGCCATGTAGAACCGGTTTTCTGTGGACGGTTCTCATCAAGAGTATCATGTAATTCAATGCTGCATCAAACGAAACTTTGTTTTCATTTATGTTTTTCAGCATTTGAAGTCAAAGGAAGTTAAGTCCGCATTAAATGTCTTAAATGGAGAATTGAATGCACGGGACTTTGCTTTTGCCAAACAATGCCTTAGTTGAAACACTATATAATCCATTCCTCCTTCAAGCTTTGTCCTTAATTCTAACATTTCATTTTGTTAGAACACCAACTTAGAGTTCTTCAAGATTTATCTCGTTGTTAACAAAGTTGAGATTGGAAAGGCTTCCAACTGGACCAAGAAGCCTAGGAGATATCATATTGATAGTGATCCGACCATCTTCATATCTACATAAATCAGCTTGTTTATTATATGTCAATGCTCTTCTGATATCATTGACACTCAAGGTGTGCTGTAGAGTTTCTGGAGCTAGACTTTCCATCGGATTTGTAAGTGAAACGCTGATTTCGTGTGTCAAACAGATAGACTCTAGAAGTGGAATCAAGTGGTTTATTTGGATTTGTTTATCTTGGTTAGTTTCTTGATTTTCATCAAGAACACCTTTGTATCCATCTAAGGACTTGATAGTCTCTAGGACAAGAACAAGTATGCAGAGAAGAAACGTATTCGAAATCAAGCAGTTTATTAGTATAAACATAATAAGTTTGATTCGGTATCATAGAACCAACACAATTCATTTGTGATAAATTGGGTTGAATACCATTATTGAATCTACGACTTTTGTTCCTTACCGTATTGATTCATTGTCTCAAAAGAAAACATAATTGTCCGATTAGAGGTTGGGTAGCGATAGTCTTCACGAAGGACTATGAAGCAACTCTTGAATTGGAGGTTCAAGGGATTACATGTGCGGGATCACTTTTGTGATTGGAACTGAATTTTAGTTTGGATAATTCGTTTGTAATACTGAGAGGAAGCATTTGATTGTCATTAATTGGATCAAGTGTTTTAGCCATCGTGACCGAAGTCTGATAGTAGGCGTGTATGGTATATTAATTCTGAAGAGTATTAATTTGGTCTGTACGAGGTCCCGGGGTTTTCTGCTGGATTGCAGTTTCCTCGTTAAAAAAATCTTGTGTGTGATTTACATTTTGCATTGTAATTGTTTTATCATTTATATTGTAAATCGCTATATGTTAATAATAGCCTTTTTGTAACTTGTATTGATTCCCGTTTGAGTGAAATAATCAGTACAAAAAGAGGCTTTGGTAATTCAACCTTAATTCCGCAAAGGTTGTGCAAATCTATATCTAAAGGTTGTTGGGAAAAATGATTTGGTGGTGTACTCGGTACCCTTATACCTTTTCAATATCTAGTACTTCTAAAGGCGAAATGTAAGTATCAAAATTTTGTAACTCAAGGGAAGTTGGATTCTCGGGTAGCATTTTGCTCTTGTAAGAGTTGAGAAGAAGAAGAAAATGCATATTGATAGTCAATGGAATATTTCAGACTTTTACACCCAAAAAAGTGATAAGTGTTGTGTTAAGGTCTTATAATTTTTTTAATTAGAGTTTGGATCCCTGGACAAAATTTGACAGTGTAGACCGTTACTGATATAACTGAACTTGGCATTCTTGATGCCCCGTAACACACATTGGCCTTATTTAGGAGAGACTCGTTGCATTTGAGTAGAGTTATCATGATTGGTCATTTGAAGTCTTAACTTAAAAATCCATCGAATTTCTCAACTGATAAGAACTAGAATAATAATAAGAAACCTAACAATTCAACAAAACTTTTATGTATTCTCTACATAGAAGAATAGCCTATTTATATAGACTTATAAGTTAATTACTACCTAAAATAGAATTCTCCTAAACTTACTGGAAATAACAACTCACTAGAAATACTGGCAAAACCCAAATTCCCAATTGAAAACCTAATTGAAAATCCCAATTGAAAAACCTAATTGAAAACCTAAGCGACATTTTCGCTAAACACAGTCATCTCTTTTCATTCCTCCCCCTTAAAAATATCATTTCCCTCAAGGATGGAACCCAACATGGTTATGGTGGCCCTGATATCTTCTTCTTCTTCAAAGCTTGGCAACGCATGATCCACAATAGTGTTTGGAAGTAGAGTCTTCTTAAAATATGATATGTGCAAAACTGGATGAATCTTCGCCTCTTTCGGTAATTCCAACTTATAAACCACTGGTCCAATACGCTCTAGCACCTTATACGGCCCAAAATATTTAAAGATAGTTTCTTATTCATTATCCTAACAACTTATCCCTGCCTATATGGTTGTAACTTCAAATAGACAAAATCTCCAACCTGAAAGTCAACATCTCGTCTTCTCATATCTGTTGGTTGCTTCATTTTATTTTGAACTACTTGAAGATGATTTTTCAACATAGACAAAACCCGATTGTGCCTTCCTATAAGCTCATCTAGCTCAAATGTTTTCGCTTCTCCCGGTATATGAGTATCCAATACTGGTGGAGGAATTCCATACAAAGCCTCAAATGGATTGGTGTTGGTTGAAGTATGATATGAAGTATACACCAGTATTCTGCCCATGGCAACCAAGAAACCCAACCCTTGGGTTTGTTCCCTGTGAAAAACCTCAAGTATGTTTCCAAACATCTGTTTATCACTTCCGTCTGTCCATCAGTTTAAGGATGATACGATGAACTCATTCTCAGCTGAGTACCCTGCAGTTCGAACAATTCTTGCCAAAAATTGCTCGTAAATACCACATCTCTGTCAGAAACTATTGATTGTGGAAACCCATGCAATTTGATAACTGTCTCTAGAAATTTATGAGCTACAGTTGCAACTGTATACGACTGTTTCAAAGCCTCAAACACACATAAGTACACTATCAGTCACACTGCTAGTCTGCCAAGGCATCAGACTAGCTCTGATACCAACCTGTAACACCCGCAATCCTAACACATACTCACACCCGAGTCCATGGCGTGATGCAGCATGTTAACCCCCCTAAGCCAGAGCCCAAATACGACTATTCAATCTCAAGCTTAGGCTATTATACACCACACCCACTAGACAGGCAAGTATGCCCCAATACACAGAGTCATGTAAACAACGGAATCGCATTACAGGAACACAGTTCATAGAGATATAGGGGTGATGCTTCATGGTTCATACATGTTACTACCATCTCAGGGTATTATGATGGGTACCTCACATCAGTCGAGGTGAACTGATACCTGGGATACTCATACATGGCTTCAAGGTATACATAGTATCAAGGTACACTTCTATATGGTCTAATGACTGTTTGGTACTATAGCATCTCATAACGTATAGACTCACTTCTTATGAACAAGCCTACCATACATCAGTGTCTCTCCTATGTAGGTACACTACATACAAGTGCATCTCACAGGCATTGAGTCACATCATAGAGACTGACTCAGGTTGTAAGGTATAGCTATATAGTCACATGGTAATGATATGATGGGATCACTACACAGCTTCGAGTGGGGTCTGATATAGCAATACATGAAAATGATCACTACTCTGTGATGGTCATTGCGTGTATAAGGGTGGTATCAAGGTTCTTCTCCTACTTCATTAGTGATGGTTGAAGGCTTTGAGAGGTGAGTACAATGACTTGACCGGCAGTACATCATACATCAACTCACAGCTTCAGGTTTAATAGGTTATACTGTATATAGATAGCATCAACATCAGACAACTATCAGTAGCAAGGCTTCATACTAACAGCTAGGCATAATTCATAGTAGTCATGGTTATCATCAAGTGAAGGGTTTAATATCAACATGTATAAGGCTTTAATATCTATACAAGGTTCTACGTAAAGATAACTGGCATGGACAACATTTAATGAATCTCCAAAACAACTGAATATGTCTTCTCTACTTAATCAAACTGAGACAAGGTTCAAAGCTCTAAACAAAGAAATAAACACCAACAGTTCTCAGCTGCTCATCATCACAAGGTCTGATGATACTTATTACAATCAACTGAAAACAACTCTAAAGAACAGCAGACATCTAAGCAAACAAGCTTATGTATCAGCTTCTAACTTCCTCCATTGTTAGCTCCACGAGTAGCCATGAAATCTGGAATTTTGGTCATTAAACGACATGAGTTGTGACACTCAGTAGGCAAGAAGCAACAAAACAGTTTTAATGCAAAACAGATGCAAGTTTTCAAACGAATCAACATGAGCAAGCACGTAACCTCTGAACCATATTGACAACCCAATACATCAAGCAAAGAATATAGCAATCAGCTCACACAACCGGAGCTCAGCTTTGCCAAGAGCTACCCTGCGAAGGTTTAGGAAATCACATCTGTTTCCATGGACCTCAGCCCAAAGTAGAACACCATGTTCGAGAACAATGTCAGTTAATCATCAAACATGATATAAATATGAAGTTTGTAAAACAATAGCTTAATCAAAACAGTTTTGGGTTTGGGTTGCGCCTACCTCAACAAGCAAGCAATCAAAGCAACAATCAAGGTATGATGCACCAGAGACCTCTACCAGCTCTAGCTCCAAGTTCTATTCTCAAGGGTTCTAACTCTCCTTCTTGCGGAAACCCTGGACTCAACCTCAAGTTCTCTTTATATATTGTTATTCTACGTCTAGTTTCATTAGCTAGGGACTCTCTTAACTTGTACGCAAGGTAACAGAGTTTCCATATACTCAATATCTCACAACCAATGGTTAAGTGGCATGTCAGACCTATAACAAGGTAATGGTTATCAAGACTTCTTTGACTCATATGTCAGGTTTTCTACCTTAACCAAGACTCTATCGTAACCACATACGTGCTTGAAGGAAAATCAGGAAAACAACTTAACTAAGCCTCGTCTAGCCTAAGTGTCATGGCTAGTCATACATGTACCAATGTGCCTCATATCCTGCTTGTACCTTCCCTGGTTAACCTTCACAGCTAAGGCAAGCTCCCTATACTTAGTTATAATGAGTAAACAAGGCATTAATCACACGTAACATGCATAAGTCATACGTAACAAGCAAGGTGTAGCATACTCACACAAACAAAGATGGACTCATACTTGACCATATCATGCATGTATGCAGTGCTTGACCAAATGTGGAAGTGTGACCATTCCTCCAGCCATGAAGAGAAACTGAGAGAGGAAATCAGGAAAAATAAGTTAGACAGTATCTCTAGTATTCCGATTATTATTGTACCAGTCTTGCAATGTTCGTTGTTATCATGTACTTCAAGAATTAATAATTTCAATGTGGAGTGATTGGTTAAAAAAAATAATAAAAAAAGCATGTATGCAGTCAAATTTGGGTCAGGGTTACAACCCTACCCCCCTTAAAAGAATTACGTCCTCGTAATTAAAGTATTACCTCTATAGAGTTCAGGATACTTATCCTGAATCTCAGATGCCATTTCCCATGTTGCTTCTTCAACTTGTCGACGCTGCCACTGTATCTTGACCATGGGAATGGTTTTGGTGCGCAATACATGTTCTTTGTAGTCTAATATCTTCACTGGTTGTTCCACATATGTAGCATCTTCTTGAATTTCCAAATCCTCCCAATCCATGACTTGTGCAGAGTCAATGGCATATGAGGGATCTCTTTCATGCTTCCTCAGCATTGATACATGAAACATGTCATGTACATGCCCAATCTGTTGTGGTAGTTCCAACTGGTATGCAGTTGATCCAACTCGACGCAATACTTGAAATGCTCCAATATATCTTGGTGAAAGCTTCCCTTTCTTACCAAAGCGCTTGATTCTTCTATGTGGGATAACCTTCAACAATACCATGTCACCCACAATGAATACTAATGGCCTACGTCTCTTATCTGCATAATTCTTCTGTCTACTTTGTGCTGTGATTAGCCTTTGCCTAATCAGTTGCACCTTCTCAGTTGTTTCTTGTACTATGTCAGGTCCAAATATGCTTCTTTCCCCAATCTCAATCCAACAAACTGGTGATCTACATGGTCTCCCGTACAGTGCTTCATATGGTGTCATTCCTATGCTAGCTTGATGATTGTTGTTGTATGCAAACTCTACTAATGGTAAGTGTTCACTCCAACTCCCCTTGAAGTCCAGTGCGCATGCTCTCAGCATGTCTTCCACAATCTGAATCACTCTTTCTGATTGTCCATCCGTCTGAGGATGATATGCAGTACTAAGTGATAGTTTAGTTCCCAAAGCCTTCTGTAAGCTTTGCCAAAATTGTGATGTAAAACGAGAATCTCTGTCAGATACAATGGATATTGGAGTTCCATGTAACCTGATAATCTCATGTATGTACAATTGACTCAATGTAGTCAATGTATCCTTCTTCTTAATAGCTAGGAAATGGGCAGACTTAGTTAGTCTATCCACTATCACCCATATGGTATCCTTACCATGAACTGTTCTAGGTAAACCCATAACAAAGTCCATAGTGATATGATCCCATTTCCACTCTGAAATTGGTAAGGGTTGAAGTAATCCTCTTGTCTTCTGATGATCAATCTTTACTTGTTGACAAGTGAGACATCTTGACACAAATAAAGCTACATCCTTCTTCGTTCCCTTCCACCAATATTGTCTTTTCATATCATGGTACATTTTTGATCCTCCTGGGTGTACTGTAAACTTTGAGTTATGAGCTTCTTTCAATACCTTCATTCTGAGTGGTAATGACACAAACAATCTTCCCATAAATCTCAATCCACTTGCAGAATTACTCCATCCATCAGGTGTTTGGCCTTCTGACAACTGCTTATATATCCAAATCATCTCATTGTCACTCTGTTGAGCTTCCTGAATTTGTTGTTGTAGTTCTGGTACAATCATCGTGTTACATACTATTCCTTCAGCATGTATATCAGTTTCCTCTATCTCTCTATGCAAATCCCATGCATGCATAGCCATACTTGCCACAATTTCTCTTGACTTCCTGCTTAATGCATCTGCAACTATATTAGCTTTTCCTGGATGATAATGAAATGTGTAGGTATAATCCTTGAGAAACTCCATCCATCTTCTTTGTCTCAAGTTCAAATCTTTTTGTGTAAAGATGTACTGTAAGCTCTTATGATCAGAAAATATGTCAATTTTCTCATCTAGGTCATGAGTTGGGTAATTCATCTCATGTGTCTTCAACTGCTTAGAAGCATAAGCTACAACCCTACCTTCCTGCATAAGCACACATCCTAATCCCTTAAATGATGCATCTGAATAGATGACATATCCAACTCCACTTACTGGTGTGGTTAAGACTGGTGCAGAGGTCAGTCTTGTCTTCAAAAAGGTGAATGACTCTTCACACTCATCACTCCAATTGAACTTAACATCCTTGGGTGTCAATCTTGTCAGTGGTGCTGCTAACTTAGAGAAATCCAAAACAAATCTTCTATAGTATCCTGCTAAGCCAAGAAAACTACGTACTTCAAACACATTCTTTGGTGTTTCCCACTTAGTTAGAGCTTCAATCTTAGATGGATCCACTTTAATTCCTTCTCCTGAGACTACATGCCCTAAGAATTGTACTTCAGTGAGCCAAAACTCGCACTTGCTCAACTTTGCATATTGCTGGTGTGCTCTCAGCAATGCTAATGATGTTCTAAGATGTTCTTCATGTTCCTCTTTAGACCTTGAGTAGATAAGGATGTCATCTACGAAGACTACTACGAACTTGTCTAAGTATGTCCTAAAGATACGATGCATAAGGTCCATAAATGATGCTGGTGCATTAGTGAGACCAAATGGCATTACTACAAACTCAAAGTGTCCATAACGTGTACGGAATCCTGTCTTTGGTATATCCTCCTCGTTGATTCTAAGTTGGTGATAACCTGAACGTAAATCAATCTTTGAAAAGTACTGAGCACCTTTCAATTGATCAAATAGATCCTCAATCCTATGTAAAGGGTATTTATTCTTCAATGTGACTCTATTCAACTGTCGATAATCAATACACACCCGTAATGAGCTATCCTTCTTCTTCACAAACAAAATTGGTGCACCCCATGGTGACGTGCTGCATCTAATGAATCCTTGATCCTCTAGCTCAGGTAGTTGTTTGTCCAACTCCTTCAGTTCTATAGGTGCCATTCGATAAGGAGCATAGAAATAGGCGAGACACCTGGTTGAATCTCAATAGAGAACTCTATCTCTCTTCTAGGTGGTAAACCTGGTAGTTCATGTTGAAACACATCCACAAACTCTTCTACAGTGGGAATTCCTTCAGCCGTTGGTGACTCTTGTTCTCCTTCCAATATCTCCACATGATACAGGAAGCTTCTGGCACTTGAATGACTAGTGCATCTCTCAGATAACATAAGTGGTTTCATAAAAATACGCGGTGTAGTAAAATGTACCATTTTACCTTCTCTAGAACGTAGCGTAACACGTTTAAGATAACAATCAAACTTAGCATGACAAGTTGATAACCAATCCATCCCTAGGATTATGTCATAACCTGCCATGTTCATGACAACCAAATCAACTAAGAACTCATGCTTAGCTATACGCACTAAACATGATCTAGCCACACTGTTGACTTGTGTGCTACCTCCTACTGCATTGGCTACACCAAAACTCCCAGTGAGTTTCTCAGTTTCCAAACCTAATGATGATACAAAGGATGATGCAATGAATGAATGCGTAGCACCAGTATCAAACAAAATCTTAGCCCAAGTGTTAAAAACTAGGAATATACCTTCAAGAACTGCGTT
>JAJJMA010016633.1:0-12666 GCA_023529015.1 Papaver nudicaule | reverse complement strand
ACAACTAGCTTGACATACCAACGCTAGTGGGTTTGACCGGACAATGCCCTAACACGGCGTCAACAAGTAAATCTCCAAAGTTCCCCATACCCGCTCAGTCTGTTCCCCTTCCTAATCGACATAACTTGAGAAGTTCAGCGGTACCACCGCTAGGTTTTGCACATGATTTTTTCTTGGGCGGAAATGCAAGTCAACAGACAACAACACCACAACCAGTGATGCAGCAACAACAGCCAACAACGCCAACACCAGAACAACAGCAAACAACAGCAGTGCAGACGGCAACACCTCATCAACAGACAGCGGCTATGGATACTATTATGATACAAGATATAACACACTTGGATGGGATACCAGAAGAAGATGAGGAAGAAGAAGCTCCTGCGCAAAGCAAAGGAAAAGCAGTGGATGACAGCACCATCAAAGAAACAACAATTCCCGACGATACATCTCATGCAATTGAAGGATTGTCAAGAGCAGTAGGTGGCAGCCTCAACACTAATGGTTTACTTCCAAGGGCAGCCGGCAACACTTCAAAGGAGGTAGCAGGTAGCAGTAGAATGGTGGAAGCTATTGGAGCATCAAGAACGGCGCCAATAACAGTGTCAGAAGGAAAAACAGGATCCACTAGCGCTACTGAAGAAATGCTGAAGAAGTTCTTTGAACAAAGCACCATAAATCAAGCTCAGATGCAGTTGCAGATGCAAAGACAGATGGATATTATCCTCCAAAGCAATTTACAATTGGCAGAGCAGCATAAGCAGCTAATGGAAAGTCGTAGCAGAAGTCGCTCAACTCATACAATGCACAAAGCTCCAAAGAGCAGATCTACAAGACCAGAAGTGGCGGCATCTACTGTGAAAAAAGGAAGAAGGAAGTAAGAAGACCGGAAAATCTAATCATGGCGAGGAAAGTTACGCTGACTCGGATAAATTGGACGATATACAAGAATATGTGGCAAAGAAGTTACGCCGTATGGAAAAGAAGATAGCGGAAGCTGCAGGCCAGCCAAAAGATGATAAATTAAAGAAGGCAATCTCAGAGGCAAAAAAGACACCATTTGTAGATGAAATTACATACGGATATGTGTCCAAGAGATTTAATATGCCAACTTTTACATCAATCTTCGACGGTACAGGAGACCCAACTCTACACTTACAGTGTTACAGGAGAGATTTAACGGCATGGACCGGCTCAGATCCAATAATGTGCATGTCATTTGCCGCTGCTCTCAAGGATGAAACTTTGGCTTGGTTCGGCGGCTTGAGAGAGAAGTCAATCGAGAAATACACACAATTGGAAGAGAAATTCATAGCAAATTATACACAAAACAAGAGAGTGCGCCCTGGGGCAGAAAAGTTGTTTAACAATAAGAAAAGACCCATGGAAACGTGTACAAGTTATATTATGAGGTGGAGAAAACTTTGTAGTGAAGTGGGATCGGCGGTATCCGACAAAGAAAAGATGCGGGCATTTATTAGCTCAATGGAAACAACGGATAAGATGTTCCAATCTTTATATTGGACTCCAGTGGCAGATATAGGAGAATTGAGAGCTAGACAAAATGAATGGTTGATATATGAAGAAATGCAAGAGGAAGAAGAACGCCAGAGGAAAGAAAGAGCAAAGCATGCTCATTCTATCAACAACTTATCGCCAGAAGAGCAAGAAGAAGCGAGAAAAGAATGGATTATAAAGGAGCACAAAAAATTGGAAGCAGCAGCAACAACACCCTCAGCGGCAGTCGTTCCATATCAGCAGCCACATGAGCGACAGCAGTATCAGCAGAATAACAATCAGCAGTGGAATCAGGGAAAAAGAGATACTTATGCAGGAAGAGATGATCAAGACAACATAGGAGGATATGATAATAGAGGCAGACACGCCAGCAACGATAGAAGGAATTACGGCGACAGTAGAGGAGGATATGACAACCGGCGACAAGGCAATGGTGATAGAAGATTCAACAATGACAATCGAAGATTCGGCGAAAGAAAACCAGGGTACCCAGAATTCCAGGACGCCACACTACCAAAATTGCGTGTCACATATACTGATGCATGGGGACAGATAGAGAGCTCGGGGTCAAGGAATGAAATCCATTATCCTTTTAATAGAGGAAATCCAATGCATCCCATTTCAAATACTACTCAGTACTGCCAATATCATCAATTTCATGGTCATTCAACTGAAAACTGCACAGGAAATCAGAGGGAAGTACACAGATTCATCCGCATTGGAAGATTCCAAGATTTTCTGGAATTACCTCCAGCGCCACCAATGGAGGTCCAGCCAACCCAGTTTGTACAACCAAAGTCCGAAGTTTTTGAAGTAGAAGTTCAGCGTGATCTCAAAGAGTTAAATTGTTTTTCTATAGTGCATTCAACAATCAGTAGAGATGAATTCCATAATAACGTAATGACAAGGATTCATAAGAGAGATGGAGATGGTAAGGAGATTTTCAGTGTCGCCGTCAAGAATAGCCCACTATTAGAATGGATGAAAAAGCCAGTCAGTTTTTCGGCGGTAGAATTATCACCTGAGGCAAGAAGTCATTTGAATCCGCTAGTACTAACCATCCAAATAGGAAAATTCAAAGTCCCAAGAGTGCTGGTGGATCCTGGAAGTTCTGTTGACATTCTTTTCAACTCAGCGTACCAGGCCATGGATTCTAAAGAAGAACCGGTAGAGCCGTTAATTCCTTCCGCATACAATATCTATGGATTTAACGGGATTGCATCTAAGCCTAAAGGAGAGGTGAAGTTGAAAGTCATCACGTGCAAGACCTTGGTCATGGATACTACTTTCTGTGTTGTGGATGTAGATTCGCCATATGCAGCAATCCTTGGCAGACCTTGGTTACACGGCATCAAGGGAGTACCTTCGACCTATCATCAGCGGTTGCGGTTTCCAACTCCAGAAGGGGTAGCAGAATACATTGGTGATTCATCTACGGCAAAGGCATCCAATGAAGTAGACGTCAAGATGAGTGAAACTCGAAAGGCCAGGCTGAATAAGAAAAAGAAGCAGACTAAAGAAGCAACCAAGACTAAAGAAATAAACGCATTAGTCGCCGACCCTAACAAATATATTCTTTCTGTAAAGGAGGGTGACTCCACAGCAAGTCCTTCAGCGGCACCCTTATAGCAACTAAAGGAGCCTTCGCCTATGGGAGAGCCATAATTGCACTTCACAGCGGTAGAACCTACAAGGGAGATCAACATAGGCGAGGAAGATACTCCTAAGGTAGTAAAAATCGGCACTTTATTGAACGAAGAAGAATCTCGGCAGTTAGAAGCTTTACTAAAAGAATATGTGGATGTTTTTGCTTGGGGCATGAATGAGATGCCTGGTATTGATCCAGAAACTGCATGCCATAGGTTGGATATAGATCCAAAGATCAGGCCATTTAAGCAGCGCCCAAGAAAGTTGGCACCAGCGTATAAGGAGGCGGTAGAGGCAGAGATTGATAAGATGAGGGCGTCTGGAATCATTAGACCGGTCCAATATCCGGAGTGGATAGATAATATGGTGGTGGTTCCTAAGAAGAATAAAGGGGTAAGAATTTGTATCGATTTCAGCGACTTGAATAGGGCGTGTCCCAAGAATAGCTTTTCATTACCAAGCATAGATCAGACTGTCGACGCCACGTTTGGGCATGAATTACTATCTTTTATGGACGGTTATTCCGGATATAACCAGATACCGCTGGCAGAAGAAGATCAGCGGCACACAACCTTTTTCTCTACCAAAGGTTTATTTTGCTACACAAGAATGTCGTTTGGTCTCAAGAATGCTGGTGCTACATATCAAAAGATGGCCCAAGATATGTTCGAAAAATGGATAGGTAAAACTATGGAGGTATACGTTGATGATATGTTGGTCAAGAGCAAGAAAAAGAAGGATCACATGCAAGATTTGAAAGAAATTTTCGATCATATGCGAGTAACCAAGTTGAAGATCAACCCAGCAAAGTGTGTATTCGGCGTCACCTCTGGAAAGTTTTTGGGGTACGTCGTCACAAAAAAGGGAGTGGAGGCAGATCAAGCCAACGTCAAAGCCATTTTGGAAATGCCCTCGCCGGTAACCCTGAAAGATGTTATGCGCTTAAATGGCATATTAGCGTCTCTTAACAGATTTATATCTCGGTTCTCTGATAAGTGCAAATTATTTTCCTAGTGATGAAGAAAGGAGAGAAGTTCAATTGGACGAATGATCATGAAGTTTCTTTTCAGGGAATAAAGAAGTACTTAGCCACTTTACCAGCTATTCAGCCGCCGGAGCATGGAGAAGAGTTGAGAGTTTACTTGGCGGCCACATCATCAGCGGTTAGTGCAGTTCTGGTGCGGACAAAAGGAGGAGAGACACCAATCTATTATATTAGTCGAACTCTGCAACCCGCTGAGAAAAATTATACTAAGATAGAGCAATTAATACTAGCTCTGGTTTTCGCCACTAGCAGACTTCGCCCTTATTTTCATGCTCATCCCATAACGGTACTCACCAAAACTCCCATTGAAGCCATTCTTCATAGTTCTCAAAGAGCAGGGCGTATTGCAAAATGGAATGCCCAAATAGATCAGTTCGGCGTCAAGTATGAAATTGGAATAGCTCAAAGGTCTCAGGTTATCGCTGACTTTCTGGCAGACTTTCCAATTGAAGAAGAAGAAGAAGAAACTGAAGACATCCCATTCATGGAGAAGGAAGATCCAGAGGAAGGAGTTCCAGACTTACTGAAAAGAGATCCAAATCAGTGGGAGGTATACGTTGACGGCTCAGCTAATAAAGAAGACAAAGGAATTGGCATAGTCTTTATCTCGCCAAAGGGTTCAAGGATAGTTCATTCATTTAGATTAGAGTTTCCAGCTACAAACAATGAAGCAGAGTACGAAGCGGTAATACACGCTATGAGGCTCATAATCGAGATGGACATCAACAACATCCGCTTAACTAGTGATTCCCAATTGGTCATTCGACAGATCCTAGGAAGATATGAAGCACATGATAGCTCACTAAAAAAGTACCTACAACTGGCAAGAGAATACGCTAACAATATTACCGGCATTGAATTTAGACATATATGCAGAAATGACAACAGACATGCTGATGCGCTGGCATTTATCTCTTCTATGATGGCGGATCCAGAAGTACCGGCAATAGCAATTGAAAGGTTAAAGATGTCGTCAATAGAAGAAAGAAGGCAACAAGAAGTTTTGGCGGTAGACATTGAAGAATCAGCGGAAACAGACTGGAGAACTCATATCAGATATTACTTAGAGCATCTCACCACTCCTGGAAACAAACTGCTAGCGCATAAGGTTATAAGCAGGTCAAGAAATTATGAGTTGAGAGAGGGCGTATTATACAGAAGATCATTTGTTGGGCCGTTGTTACGATGTGTATCAAGGGAGGAAAGAAAGAAGCTGTTGAAAGAAGTTCATGAAGGAGATTCTGGAAATCATAGCGGGCAGCGGGCATTGGCTTTAAAGGTAAAAATGCAAGGCTACTACTGGCCTTGGATGAATGGTGATTCTGCAGAATATGCTAAGCGATGTAGGAATTGTCAGCTATATGCAAATAAAATAAAGGCGCCAGCAGTCTCACTAAATTCAGTATTAAGTCCTTGGCCCTTTCCCAAGTGGGGGATTGACATCATAGGACCGCTAACACCAGGATCGGGACAATGAAAGTATATCATTGTGGCAAAAGATTATTTTACAAAATGGTGTGAAGCCAAGCAATTAGGCAAAGAACAGGAAAAGAAGTGTTCACATTTATATGGGAAAATATATTCTGTCGTTTTGGTGTCCCGGCGGAAATTTGCACTTATAATGGGAAGGAGTTGGTCGGCGAGAATATTGAAAACCTGCTGGCTACATACGGCGTTAAGCTAGGAAAATCCACTCCTATTTATCCTCAAAGCAACGGGCAGGCGGAGGCCACAAACAAAACAATAGGAATGGGGTTAAAAAAGAGAGTCGAGGGACACAAGAAGGCATGGTGTGAGCATCTTCATAATGTCTTATGGTCTTACAGAACCACAATCCGAGAGGCAACTGGAGCATCTCCTTTTTTACTCACATTTGGTGCAGAAGCAGTACTTCCATCAGAAGTTATATTGCCAACGATAAAACATGAAGCTTGGGAGAAGAATCTTAATACAGACTTAATCTTGGCGAAATTAGATGACTTGGAAGAACAACGGCTCATCGCTTTGACTCATATGGAAAATTATCATCGCCGTCTAGCCAGGGAGTATAATAAGCTTGTCGTGCCAAGAGAATATCAGCCTGGTGACCTCGTATTAAGGGAGGTACCGCCATATCAGAAGAAGAAAGGATGTAAGAAGCTGGAACCTACTTGGGAAGGCCCTTATGTTATCAAGCGTGTAGCGGGTAGTGGAGCTTATGTGTTAGTCGATGAGCATGGTAAAGAACTTGAGCATCCATGGAATGCCAAGTTTATTAAGAGATTTTATCCATAAGGTAGCATGTAAAATCTGAAGTCTTGGGCGGGCATAATACCCAAGAAGTCTTATTAGCTTTTGTAATTTGCAGCAAATAAGATCCGGGGACGTATTTAAAAAAAAAAAAAAAATCCGGGGACGTAGGTTTGCTTTATGCGCTGAACCCCGTTAACAAACTATTGTGTCATTCAAATTATTTGCATACGACGACAAATATACTGAGGCAAAATTGCCAAGAAAATTCACAAGGCTCAATAGCCATACGCTGAGGCAAAATGCCAATAAAATTTACAAGGCTCAATAGCCAGACGCTGAGGCAAAATTGCCAAGAAAATTTACAAGGCTCAATAGCCATACGCTGAGGCAAGATTGCCATGAAAATCATACGCCGGGACATAACGAAACATTTTAGATTTCAATGATCCTAGCTTTGAATAACAGTAAATCTGGCTAACTGGTGTTATAACTCCTGGCGCGTTACTTGTTGATTTGTAAGTGATGGCAGAAAAGTATAAAACTCCAAGAGAACTCCCTGTAGGGACGGCTCTTGGTTAACCAACCACTTATAACAATGAGAACTCCCTGTAGGGACGGCTCCAAGAGAACTCCCTGTAGGGACGGCTATTGATCGCCGACGGGCACAAGTAACAATGTATAGCGAAAGGGTGCGATGTGGTCAGAAAAAATGATGTCAGCTCATCATTGAAATTAAAATGGATTCGATTATACCGGGGGAAGAAAGAGAAAAGGGAAATTTAAACGCTTAACATATGTCCATCAAAGTTTGATAACAAAAGAGTGGGAGGCATAAACGCATCCCATGATAAACAAAAGCAAGAAAAACTAAAATTACACTTGGTGGCTGGAGAATGAATCATCCTTTAAAACTTGCATTTCTGGAGGCTTTAAAGGCTTTAAGTGTCATCATCTTCTTTTCCACCCTCAGTGGAAATTGCGCCTTTCTCTTGGTTTGGCTGGTTGACGTCTTGGTCCTGATTTTTAGAAGCGTCTTGGTCATCACTAGCATTGGCATCTTTGCTGCCATCTTGATGAGAATTTCCACCTTTTGGCTGCAAATCGTCGTCACCTCCGGCGTCCTCTTCTTCACCACTTTTACCATTTTCTTCCCCGGAGTCTGACTCACTGTCTATATGAACAGTATCTTCAGCGTTGTCTTCATTTTCAGCAGCAGCAGGAGTAGTTTCCATGTCAGAAGGAAGGCGGCCAGGGGCATAGTCCGCTGGAATATCTATACCATGATTAGGGCAAAATGCGGCCAAATACATCTGAATAGCAAAAAAACTGGCCATCCTCACATCTGAGGCATTTTGCTCTTCTTGTGTTTGAGCAGACTTCTTGGCAAGACTCAGTTCAGACCGGAGGGACTCATGCATCTTTTGAAGTTTGTTAGACTTAGAAGATTCAGCCTCAAACTTCCTCTTGTACTCTTGGAAAGCCTTAACGTCATTCTCCAAATTGGTGATCTTACCAGTACACTGCAAATGTTCAGTCTCTAATGCATGCATCTTATCTCCACACGACTGATGATCTTCCACTTGCCCTTCTAGCTGAGCAATTCTGGTAACACATTCTTTATGTTCTTTTAGGACGGCGGTCTGCTCTTCCAATTGAGATTCCAGCTTCTTGTATTTCTCTGGAAATAAAGAAAAATGTAGTATTAGTGCTGAGGCCGTAGCAAATTGGGAACTTTGTGGGAAATTGAAATCCTAAGGAGCTACCTTCTAAACCGTTAACATACTCATGAATACCCTTTTTGGCAATACTTATTTCATCCAGTTTACTCAAAAATTCTTGATCAGAACAGGGGCCAACGGCTTGTTTGATTCTGAGTCTAAGGGTATTATTCTCTTCACTTAGTTGCCTAGCACGATCTCCATGGATTTGGGCGAAATCCTTATGGTGTTGAATTTCATCTCGGGCAGTATCTCTTTCAGCAGTACGGCAAACCAGTGTAGATGATAGGCGTGAAATGGTGGCTTCCTTATCCTTTAGTTGGGAGGTTATCTTCATATGGTCCACAATAGCTTTCTCCTTGGCTTTACGCTCCAGTTCAGCTAAGCGGGAGGCGTTGTCAAGTTCACTCTTCGTCCATGCCACATCCGCTTCAGAAACTTTGAGAAGATGGTCAAGATTTATATTAAGGTCAGTGACATGGCGTAACTCTCTGCGGTACCATCTAACATCTCGGTCAAAATCGAGTAACATGTTACGCTGATTAGCATTAGCGCTAGTCAGCTTGTCTATTTCAATCTTAACCCGCCTCGATTGACCCTCATCATGTTGCTGGCGACCTTATAATAGACAGGGACTAAAAGTTGGGAAAAAAGAAACAGCGGAATACAAATTACTTAGGGAAAACAGAACAAATAGACTAACCTTGGAGTTCTTTGTGTTCTTTTTTCTCTTGATTGTAGTAATGCCGGAGTCGATCATTTTCCTTCTTCTCTTTCTCTAGTAGAGCCTTACTCTGTTTTAGATTCTGCTCTAGTATGGCTTTATCCTGGCGGAGATTGTCACGCTCTTGTTGAAGTTGAGCATTCAGCGTGATGCCACCAAGATTGCGCTGAAAATCCTGAAGAACAAAGGAAATTGGTTCAATTAAGAAATGAAGTTCCCGGCGGAAAAGCTCAAGGGTAAGACTGAGGCAATAATGTACCATGACGGCGCTGCAGAATTGTTCATAAGAAGTAAGATGCGAGACGGCAGTAGTAAGTTCGATGGGTTTCAGCGCTAACCTAGGCTCACTTAGTTTACTCATTGACTCTAGATAAAGAGTATTAGAACCACCTTTATCCTGAGACAACAAATTAGCAAAGGAATCCGCTAACTTGTTGGGCAGCAATTGAGTCTCTGTGGAACTACTGCCAGCAGAAGTTTGAGGTAGAGTGTTTAGGGAAAGAAGGTGAAGAAGAGCCGAGCCTGCATTGTTAACAGTTGAGGCAGAGATTGGTTCAGTTTGATCATTTGACCGGATAGGAGATTGCATCTGAACAGTATGGTCGCCAGCAGTATCCACATCAGTTTCAGCGGTAGCTCGTCCTGTGGTGGCAACATCTGAAGTAGTAGCTGGTGGAGTTATGGGAGCTTCTTCATGCACCTTGTGTAAGGGTAGAAAATGCCTTCGCATGATAATAGCATCCTAAGGGCTAAGATGTATCAAAAGGGCCCTCATGAGAAGTATGGAATCAGCAATAAAAGCTGTGGGCGAAGCATATGGCACCAGTGCCTAGCGGCGAGATGAAATGTCATCAGCGAAGTAAGATCAGTGTAGCGTGGGAAGGTGATAAGTAGGTGAGAAGTAGTTGCGCATTCATTACTCGTTAGAACGGATAGATTGTCAGGGTTGACTTGTTGACTCAGTGGGAACCTCGTCAGCAATCCTTATCCTCAAGAGGAGCCACCCGCTGGAAGTAATTCTACCTCGGCGAGATACTTTATCAGCGAATGAAGACAAGTCAGTGTCAGAACGTAAGCTGTCTGTATTAGCTGTATAGCACTATTGTAATCCCCTATAAATAGCGAGAGACACCTCTGAGAAAGGGGTTGGACATATTTTGGATTGGTCTAGAGAGAGGAAAAGTATTCTACTTGCTCTCCCTAGCCCAAGGCCGAAATTAGGGTTCTTATTGTGAGAGAACACTTAGAAGATAAGCAAGGTAACTAAGAGTTGTAATCATGTTGATAATAGTGGAATCCTTGGATGTAGTCCTGACTTAGGGCGAACCAAGTAAATCAGCTTGTCAAGTATCTCTAACCTTACTCTCTTTCTATCTTATGATATATGCTAGATGAATGCTTAGGTTTGATTGTGTGTATGTTTATGTAAGTTAATTGGGTGTACTGTGTGAGATCTAACCCATGGGATTTTACACAGTTACACCTTGTCAACGTGATGCTGATCAACAGGTTCCATAGACTGGTCCTTAGGAACAAGGTTGTCGGCGACATTTTGGTTGCTAGATTGGTTATTCTTCTTGGAAGCAGTTGATTTTTTGACCTTCGGCGGCTTCTCGTTGTTCTTGGAAGACTCACTATCATTTTTCTTGGAAGACTCACTATCCTTTTTCTTGGAAGACCCGCTAACCTTCTTCTTGGAAGAGCCGCTATCTTTCTTAGCAGCAGAAGCAGACTTGAGGTTGCCATCTTTCTTAGATCCAGCAGTAGAGATCCCAGGGAGTGTACCAAGGGCGGCTTTAACACAATCTATTGCGCTGAGGGACTTCTCTGGTTTGGACTTTTTGGGCACCGGCTGTAAAAGGAAATCATTATCGACGTCTGTTTAGATAACAAACAGAGGCAAATATATACATATATTTCAAGACAGCAGTAAAGTGTTTGTTACCTCAACAGCGTCTCCATCTTTTCCTTTTCTCTTTGTGCCTTTCCCTTTTTTAGAGGGCGGTTTGCAAAACTCAGGTTTCTTAACCCAATGTCCTTTATCAGTAGTAACAAACTCGCCGTTCTTCTTGAGGTATTGGTTCTCTTCATCCCAGCGGACAGAGTAAAAGTCATGCTTGGCCATGGTAGAATGCTTGGAAAGAAAGGTCTTTCGAGGAATAGTCTTCTCTTCATCTTCAAAACCTTTGAGCCAAGGACCTTCAACTAGGCAGGGAATATCACCCCAATGATTCTCGGATTTATGGCGGATCGAGGGCCTCTCAGCGGTGGAAGTTTCTTTATCAACATCTCTCAAGAATTTCTTGGCGTTGTCTACACCTCTTCTTGATTCAAGACGATACAACCAAGGTTCACCGGCTCTAAGGCTGGGTTTCACTTGATATTGATCTATGAAATTTTCAACAGTGTATAATTCCTTGTTGACAAAGGTAGGATTTCTGGTGATATTTGGATAGAGGGTGTGGCCATTACTGCGGGCAACCCATTCATACAATATACGAATGGAGTTACCAGAAAGTTGGGCGGGATGTTTGTTTATGTGCATCAGCAGCAGAAGAAGAAGGGGATTAGCAGGATCATAGAGGGGAAACTGATACCCAGCCCTGATTTGGCCCATGGATATAACTAGGTGATTCTCATCTTGACCTTCTTGGCGGATATGTTTCAGGAGAAGTTTTTCAGAGCATGTGGTGACGCCGTCAAGAGGTGAAATCTGAAGCGCTGGAGTAATTACATGAAATGAGGCGCAATACCCCTCCCAGTCATCACCCCATGAGGGTTTAGCGCTGAGGTCTGAGGATTCTTCTTCATCAGATTCTTGGTTCTGAGAATTTGAGGAGGATTCAGCGTCCTCACGATTAGACCCTTGTTGTTGAGAAGACGAGTCAGGATCAAAAGAAGAATCAGTAGAAGCCATTAGAACACCGGAAAAGATGAAGAGCAGTCAGAAATCGGAAGTTGCAGAGGCAAAAAGCTACCGGAGCAAGCAAAAAATGGATAAAAAGCGAATCTTGGTGGTGGAAAGACAGGGCAGTAACTGTAAGGGAGTTTTGCACTGGTAGGAAGTGAAAAACAGGCTGAAAACGGTGGTTTATGGTGACGCAGCGACGGTTTGCGGCAGTTAGGGTTTTAGGTCAGAGCTTCAGAAGAAAAAGAAGAAAGAGAAATTTTAGGGAGAAGAAATGGAGTTGAAAGGAAGAAGATGGAGTATTTATAGGGAAGGAGCGTCAACCGGTTGAGAGGGTTGCAGGTTAAAAGTGAAACCCTAGATTCGCGGCATGCGAATATACGTGGAGGAAATCTTGTATGCATAAAGTGCGCTGGCATTTTCAGCGGTTAGGGATTTTCATCTTCAGCGACTAAAGTCCCTAAAGATGAAAGAGGCAAAATGTAGGTGTAGAAAATTCCTTAGGCCAATTTGGGTTACTCAAGAGAAGATCTTGTATTAAAGGGGTATCCATAAGAATAAAGAATGGCAACAGCGGCATCCATCAGCGGTAATCACCTACAGGGAAAGGACGCTGAGAGATATTTGGGCATAGCGGCACACCGCAAGATAGCGACAGCGGCACGACCTCGAAAAAAGCTGAATAAGTTGGTTGAGCATTTAATGCTGAGCAGAACGGTCGGATTGTCAGAGTTGACTGGTTGACCCAGTGGGATTCAAGTCACCAGTCTTATCCAATCAAGTGTGAAGGACGCTGAAGGGAAGAAGGAAAGCGCTGAAGAGTTGACGGAGCACAGCGGTAGGACGATGTGAGAAAGAGGACAATTGGTGTCAG
>JAJJMA010016624.1:0-13436 GCA_023529015.1 Papaver nudicaule | reverse complement strand
AAAAAAAAAAAAACAACAACAAAAATTTTGGGCCCCCAAAATTTGGGGCTCTAGGCGGTCGCCTAGTCGGCCTATAGGATAAGACGGCCCTGGCTATGTTTATAGTGACCAGGCATACATTTATAGTGACCAGGCATACAAACTGATACAAGACTAGACTAGTGTTGCAACTTTCATCACAAACCAAGATATGTTATATACTACATTTGAATCTTACAAAAATGAAAAACAATACTGCAAATTAAAGTTCTCAGATTGAACAACAGAACGCAGATCTCATTTATAAAAACATAATTTTTACATAATTTCTTTTGGTATTTTCTGAATCACGCATTACATTTCCTGTTTCATTGTTAGTTTCACTACTACAAATTCAACATAGAAGACTCCAATTGTTCAAATAAAAAAAAATAGAGAAAATTTTATATAATTTCCCTCTGTTACTTTCCCATCTTGCTTTTTCTTTTTGTCGGAGACGCAAGATGTGTGGTAAAAACTCAAAATGGATGACTTTCCCAGAAATGAATAAATCAGTACGTGCCAGAAATTAGAAGATGAAATCTGGTAGCACCATCTGGTCGCGCTGAACAAATGGATCCCATTTGAGATTTTTGAGAGGAAAAATTATAATGTTGATTTATCTTGTTGCTGATGATATTAATAAACCATCTGGCATGATATTGTTGTGGTTTATTTGTTGCCATTGACGATAGTCATTCATATATGAGAAGAGAGATTCGTTGGCTTGTTTAGGGTTAGGGTGTTTGATTTCTTTCTTCCTTTCTTTACACAGATGTAAGATGGAGGCTCAGATCGGATGAAGAAGGGGAAAACTATAGGGAGACTACTTATAAGGTTGCCAATCTTCACGTTTAGTTTAGGTCTTTACTTATAACCGCGATCTCAAATTTTTTGCTGATCTAACGGTTGTATCGTATTCTGTAGCTGACCGTATTTTTTGACCGGCATATTAAATGTAGACGGTTCTGATTGAGCGTTTGGCACACTGATTGACGTATTCTGGAGTATACTTGCGCCCAAGAAACCAGATTGACTCCATCAGAAGCCTGACAAGTAACTTTAACTTGGTCAAATTCATATTGTCAATAAGAGTGGCAATAAAATTGCTCTCGCTCTTGACATTTTCTAAAGTAAAGAAGGTTAACGAAAGCACCAGACTATCATAGCAAACCAATTTCCAAAAGCCAATCATCTCTTTAATCTGATCTTCCCCTGCCATGAAAGAAAAGCCTGATGCAAAGACTAAGCCATTCCGAAGCACCAGTCTAATTGCTTGCAAATGTGAAGTAACTCATATGTATTTATTTTTTTGATCGGTCGAAGTAACTCATATGTATGTGCAGTGATGCATGATCCACAGATTCTTGCTCGAGGCTAACTGATTGCAGTGGCGGATTTACATGCATGGGGGCAACTGGGGTCAGTGTTTTGATCCGACTCGCCTCTCTCACTTGTTAGCTAATGCATCAAGATGATCCAACGACCGCATTCATGTCCAGCTAAGACGTCCATTCTTACTTCTCAACAAGGTGAAATCTTGTTCTTACACTAGCTATCCACTGATTCAGCATTGTACACAGGGGAAAGAAAAGATATATTCATATTTATAGACAGGTGGAGAGTATACTCTTGTTGTTCTTGGCCAAATCTGCAGTGGCTGGTTGATTTACATGAAAGGCTGACTCCCAGGATGGGGCTCCATGGAAAGTGGTCATGGTTCCATACGAGTTCCACCTACACCGCTTCCTGCGCCTCCCAGTTCAATAAAATTACAAGGCATATGCATAGAATTGTCAGTTTGGCACTGCATTACCGGATAGCTTGAGGTAAAAAACAACCTAAGGACATGTTGCAATCACAAACCAATGTTGTATTTACTGACTCTCACCATTGATTGATCTAAGTACAATTTTCTGTAACAACAAATTGAGACCACATAAGATGAGGGTTAAGTAATCTCAAACATTAGAGTCTTGTGAAACGAAAAAATATACTACAAATTAAATTTCTCAAATTGAACAACATAAGGCAGATCTCATTATATACCAATAAAAAAAAAAAAAGAGTATTCTACTGAATCAAGTATTACAAGGCAGATCTCAAAAATTAATTGTTATTTGTTGGTGTTATTTTCAGCTCTTTCTCCATGAGAGGCGCAGAAAATCAACTTCAAAGACTGGATGACATATTCTTGTAGTATCATCGGCTCAGCAATAGACAAAGACACTACTGAATTGATGACAACCCCGATTTGAGATAATTGAGAGGAAAACTCATAGTGCAGATATATTTTAGATGTTGATGATGCAATTAAACCAATTGCCATGATATGGATGCCATTGATTGAAGATAAACATAGATGAAAGGAGAGAGTTGCTGGTTTGTTTAGGGTTAGGGTTTGCTTTCATCATTTTTCTCTACACAGATGGAGGCACATGAGGAAGGGGAGAACGATACTACTTATATTGTTGCCGATTTGCCCGCTCGGTTGGGGTCTTTATTTATAACCGCTGATCTTAATTTTCTAGCTTGATCTAACGGTTGTATCGTATTCTATAGCTGACCGTATTGTTTGACGGGTATCTAATGTATAAGGTTGTGCTTCAGCATTTGGTAGACTAGAGTGTTTTAAATGATTGGATTTTTTGTGAGAACTTCTCCGAGTGTAAGTTTAGTATAGGTGATTCTGAAATGCATGAGCATTTGAATTTGAGTCTAGGTGAATTTGAGATGCATGAGCATTTGAATTTGCTGTGCAATTGGGAGTATGGGATTGGCGAAATGCACCAGCATTTGGTTCGTCAGATGGAGATTACATTTTGAACACCCATTCAAGTAAGAAACTAGGCAGAGTTTTAGCTTGCGCCTGGGCAACTCGTGCATATTTTATCGGCACCTAGCAACTTCCAAATTGCCTCGTCATTGGTTGTTTGGCCTTTCCTTTAGGCATAGACAACTCAGTGAATGCTGAATACTGGGGAGCCATACATGCCTTCAGACTCGCTAAGTCGCGTTATATTTCTTGTTTATGGTTGGAGTGTGATTCGATGAATATTATTTTGGTATGCACTCTCTAATTCTTCTTTAGTTCCTTGGAGGTTATTAATTCATTAGGAGAGTTGCATGCAATTTGTTAAGTCTATTCAGTTCCGATACTCTCATATCTTTAGAGAAGGTAACGATTGTGCTGACATTCTTGCAAAATGGGGAGCTTCAGCTAGTTTCTCACAGTGGTGTCTTAATTCATTGGAGTGTGATTCGATGAATATTTGGCACTCTCTAATATATCTTTAGTTCCTTGGAGATTGTTAATTCATTGGGAGAATTGCATGTGATTTCATAAGTCTAATTTGTTCAGGTACTCTACCTTATATCTTAAGAGAAGGTAACGGCTATGCTGACATTCTTGCAAAATGGGGAGCTTCAAGTTTCCCACAGTCAGGGTCGGTCCCGAGCAGGTGCCAACCGTGCAACGCACAAGGCCCTGACTTAGCTAGGGCCTTTTTAATGCAAAGCGAATGCCCCCCCTTACTCACTAACAGATTATATTTTTAAGCCCAGTAGACCCTAAACCCTTTTACCCACCCATGTGAAGCACACAAACACAAACACAACAAAAACTCAACCCTATCATTCTTCTTTTCTTGATGCATTTGATATTGACTTTTTGGTTAGTGAATTTGCAGCAGTAAATACAAGGCGATAAAATTTCCGTTAATTATGTTTTCAAGACTAAATTTTCTTTTTTTTGACGAATTACCAAGTAAATGTATGTATGAAGAAAATATTTACTCATGTTTATGTTATGTTTATATATATCGTTCTTGTCTGCTTTTATATCTTGTTTGTACGAAATTATCGACGAAACAATATATTAGGGCCTTTTTTTAAGTTCGAGGGCCCTATTTTTCACAGGATCGGCTCTGCTCACAGTGGTGGTGGTCTAATCCGCCTGCTACGATCTACATTACCATGGCAAGAGACAGAGATGTCTTTCCAAATTTTTGTTTTCGGTAGAAGTTTTGATATCTTGTTTCTCTACTTCTTTTCTTTGGAGGTTTGGTTTATGCCCCTCTCCTTTTCTTGTTTTCCTTTTTCTCATTGAATAAATTACCCGCTTCTCGGTTTGCTTTTAAAAAGAAAAGAGATCTCAACTGATGAAGTAAAAGTTATTTAGAATCTCTTCTATATTCCACCAAAAATTACTGACAATGAAAGGAAGATTTTGATTTTAAAATTGTTATTTTCATTCTGTCACTTACTTTGGATCAGCTTTCCTTTGGTAAATGTTGCCAAATACCTAATGCTTGCATATAAATTGAAAAAGACTACTGTTGCAACGTGCACATCCATCACAAACCAATGTTATTATTCATTGGTTCTCACCATTAATTGATCTAAATAAGATGTTCTGTAACAACAAATTGAGACCAGCTAAGATGGGGGTTACTTAATCTCAAACATTTGAGTCTTATATGAAAAACAATACTAAAAATTAAAGTTCCTAATTTGAATAAAGGCAGATCTCACTATATAAAACAATTTTACATAATTATATTTATCTAGGTATTTTATTAAATCACATACTACATTTCATGCTTCATTGTTTTTTTCACTACCACAAATTTAGCATATAAGACTCCCAAAATTCAAAACAAATTGAGAGACAATTTGATAGATTCTGAAGCTGAAATCAGTCAAGCTGGGTCAAGATGTGTCAGAAACTAGAAGATGAAATCAGGTTAAACATTGGGCAGCAAAGCTCAGCCATCTTCCATATGAGATTCTTGAGAGGAAAATTCATAGTGTAGATTTATCTTGTCGTTAAAGATGCTATTAAACCTTCCATGATACTGTTGCCATGTATTTGTTGCAATAAATGATAATCATTCATAGATGAGAGGAGAGATTTGTTGGTTTGTTTAGGGCTAGGGTTCGATTTCTTTCTTCCTTTCACTACACAGAAGATGATGGAGGCACAAATTGGAGAATGAAGGGCAAACTATACTACTTATATAGTTTCCCATCTCCCCGTTTTTAGTTTAGGTCTTCACTTATAACCATTGATTCAAATTCATTACTTAATCTAACGTTTGTGTCGTATTCTGTAATTGGCCGTATTGTTTGATGGGTATATATCTAATGTATACGGTTGTGCTTGAACATTTGGTACACTAGAGTGTTTTAAAGGGTTAGATTTTTTTATGAGAACTTGTCCGGCAGCAATTTCAGCTTAGGTGAATTTTGGGATGCATGGGCATTTGAATTTGCTGTGTAATTGGGTGTCCTATTGGATGAAATGCAACAACAAGAAGAAGAAAGAGAAGGAAGTAGTGATAAACTCTCCGTCATTGGCCGTCAGACGGAGATTACATTTTGAACACTCATTGAAGTAAAGTGGTAAAAAAAAATAAAGGCTAATGGTGCAGCAGGCAGTTTGTGAAGCCATGCATGGACAGAAATTCTGCCTTTTAGGGTTCAAGTTCTTGACGGTGGGTTGCTTGTTTAAAAGCTCAGACCACAATTGAAGCAGAAGCTAAACGTTATATCCTTGCTATGGTGGTAGTTTCCAGTGCCAAGTATCCAAATACCATTATGGTACACGACGGCAAGACCCTTGTCAAAATCCCAAATAAGGTACCTACCAATACCACTGCACTCTAGAAACCCTATATTTACACCATCAGAAGCCTGACAAATTAACTTTTGACTTGGTCGAATTCTCAATAAGAGAGGCTATCAAATTGCTCATGCTCTGGACATTTTCTGAAGTAAAGAAGGCTGACAAAATCACAGTCGGCATGGGTTAAGCAACAGTGCATGGATTACGCTAAAAGTGATTTCTTCAAGCCCCCACAAATGTGTTGAGGACCCAAGGGCATTCGTTAGCAGGCAACTTCAATCGTGGTACCTTAATCCACAATGGTGTGGGCAGGGACAGTCCAGAATGTGTCTTTGGTGAACTAACACAACCAGGTAAGAACAATAATAGTTTCAAAGTTGCATTCGTGTTTCTCACTTTATTTGTTTTGTTGCATTCAGTAAGTATGAGAACAAAAAAAAATTTGAGATGTGCATCATGTCGTTTTCCAGGGAAATTTCAAGTAAAAGACAAGGACTTGGAATCGGAAGATAGTATGATGAATCTCTACGAAAGGTGGATGAGATCGAGTCTTTGGGATTTTCAGAATTGTCCCCGAAGAGAAGAACAGACGCTTTAACTTGTTTATAGTGACCAGGCATACAAACTGATACAAGACTAAACTAGTGTTGCAACTTTCATCACAAACCAAGATATGTTATTCACTGACTCTCACCATTGATTGATGATCTAAATATGATTTTCATTAAGAACCAATTGAGACCAGCTATATATGATGGGCTTAGGTAATCTCAGACATTTGAATCTTACAAAATGAAATACAACTACAAATCTATAAAGTTCTCAGATTGAACAGCAGAAGGCAGATCTTATTATAAAAAAAATAATTTTACATAATTTCTTTTGGTATTCTTCTGAATCACGCATTACATTTCCTGTTTCATTGTTAGTTTCACTACTACAAATTCAACGTAAGAGACTCCAAGTGTTCAACAAAAAAAAAAAAATAAAAAAATTTATAGACTTTCCCGATGTTACTTCCCAGCTTGGTTTTGCTTTTTGTATGAGACGCAACATGGGTGACAAAAACTCAAACCGGATGACTTTCGCAGAAGTCGATGAATCAATATGGGTGGCAAAAACTCAAACTCGAGATGGGTAGCACCATCAGGTTGCGTAGAACGAATCCCCCCGATTTGAGATTTTTGAGAGGAAAAAATCATAACGCGGATTTATCTTGTTGCTGATGATATTATTAGACCATCTGCCATGATATTGTTGTGGTGTATTTGTTGCCATTGACGATAATCATTCATATATGAGAAGAGAGATTCGTTGGTTTTGTTTAGGGTTAGGGTGTTTGATTTCTTTCTTCCTTCCTTTACACAGATGTATAAGATGGAGGCTCAGATCGGATGAAGAAGGGGAAAACTATAGGGAGACTACTTATAAGGTTGCCAATCTTCACGTTTAGTTTAGGTCTTTACTTATAACCGCTGATCTCAATTTTTTTGCTGATCTAACGGTTGTATCGTATTCTGTAGCTGACCGTATTTTTTGACTGGCAAATCTAATGTAGACGGTTCTGATTGAGCGTTTGGTACACTGGAGTAAAGGGTTAGAGACTTGTCCGAGTGTAATTTGAGATGCATGAACATTTGAATTTGCTGTGCAATTGGGTGTATGGATTGGGCGAAATGCACCAACAACAAGAAGAAAGAAAAGGATAGTGGTGATAAACTCTCCAGACTCCAGCATTTGGTCGTTAGGCAGATTACATTTTGGACACTCATTGAAGTGAAGTGGTAAAAATAAAGGCTGATGCTTCCTTCGTTAATGGGTAGGCACTAGGCAGTTTGTGCAGCTGTAGGCAGATATTTCGGGGCTCAATTTATTGACGGCGGGTCGCTTGTTTAAGAGTTCAGCTGACCCCAATCGAAACAAGAGCTAAAGGTTATGTCCTGGCTACGGTGGTAGCTTCCAATGCCAAGTTTCCATTGTGGTACGAAACGCCATGACTACCCTCCCGAATAAGATTGGCTAAAGTAAAGAAGGCTAACGAAAGCTCAGTACTGTTCCAATTAATGTTTACTATCTAAATCAATGAAATTACTAACAGTGAAGGAAGAAGAATAGAAATCGAAAAATAATTATACTAGACTAGGGACTAGGGAGTCTTGAACTATATATCTTTGCAGAACATTTTTACACTGTTAAAAAGAAATTTCTTCAAACTGCTTAAAAACCAGGGCCCAAGAGTAAGTGATTGATTCCATTAACTGCAGTTGTCTTGCGAGCATTGTGTTCCAACTAAATGCTCCAGACTATCATAGCAAACCAAGTTCCAAAAGCCAATCATCTCTTTAGTCTGATGATCTTCCCCTGCCATGAAAGAAAAGCCTGCTGCAAAGACTAAGCCATTCCGAAGCACCAGTCTAATTGCTTGCAAATGTGAAGTAACTCCATATGTTACTTGAAAATGTGCAGTGCAGTAATGCATGATCCACAGATTCTTGATCGAGGCAAACTGATTGCAGTGGCGGACTTACATGGGGGCAACTGGGGTCAGTGTTTTGATCCCACTAACCTCTCTCACTTGTTAGCTAATACATCAAGCTGATCCCAACGACCGCTTTCATGTCCAGCTAAGAAATCCATTCTTACTTCTCAACAAGGTCAAATCATGTTCTTAAATTAGCAATCCACTAATTCAGCATTGTACACAAGGGAAAGAAAAGTAATATTCATATTTATAGACAGGTGGAGAGTATATTCTTGTTGTTCTTGGCCAAATCTGCAGTGGCTGGTTGATTTACATGAAAGGCCGACTGCCAAGATGGGGCTCCATGGAAATTGGTCATGGCTCCATACGAGTTCCACATAAACCGCTCCCTGCGCCTCCTGAAGTACTTGCCCTGTTGCCCAGCTCATCAACATTTAAACAGTTTGAATATAGGTATTGGCTTGAAGATCCAATGATTTGATATAGCATTCTCCTCTTCACTGCTTGGAGAACCTAAAAATTGTTGGTCACCTAATTTCTTTTGTACATGTTCTCATTTGTATCGTGACAGTAGCTGTAACTCCAAGTTCATACGATTACAAGGGATTTGCATAGGATTGTCAGTTTGGCACTGCATTACTTGATAGCTTGCAGTAGAAAACAATCTGGAATTGACCTAAGGCTATGTTTCCGTTTATATTGACCAGCAGGCATACAAAGTGAAACCAAATCCTAGTGTTGAATCACAAACCAATGTAGTATTCACTGACTCTCACCATTGATTGATCTAAGTAAAATTTTCAGTAACAACAAAATGAGACCATCTAAGATGAGGTTTGAGTAATCTCAAACATTTGATTTGAGTCTTGTGGAATGAAAAACAATACTAGAAATTAAAGCTCTCAAATTGAACAACAGAAGGCAGATCTCATGAACAAAATAAATTTACATAATTTCTTAGGGTATTCTACTGAATCAAGTATTACATTTCATGTTTCATTGTTATTTTCACTAATAAAAACTCAACATATTAAAGATTCAAAATAATAATTGAGAAAATTTTCGATGGACTTTCGGCTGCTATAATTTAGAAAAACTCAACTTTGGAAGACTCATTGTGAATGTAATTAGTTTTGTAACAACAAATCTTATGCATCCATTGGCACAAAAATTATTTACCCGCTCATAGGATTTGAGATTTTTGAGAGGAAAACCATCTGCCATGATACGGATGCCATTGATTGACGATAAACATATATGAGAGGAGAGATTTGCTGGTTTGTTTAGGGTTAGGGTTTGCTTTCATCGTTTTCTCAACACAGATGGAGGCACAGAATGAGGGAAAAAGGAAAACTATACTACTTATATTGTTAACCACTTGCCCGTACGGTTTAGGTCTTTATTTATAACCGCTGCTCTCAATTTTTTTGCTCATCTAACGGTTGTATCTCATTCCATGGCTGAATGTATTTTTATATTAAAGGTTGAACCGAAGCCCACTACCTACAAGCCCAGGTAGCTAGGCAAAGAAAAAATAAAGAAAAACCCCCCCACCCCGATGCAGATGGGATTTGAACCCAAGTCGCTGGTATCACCACCAAACAACTTTACCATTGTACTACAATGGCTAAATGTATTGTTTGACAGGTGTATCAAATGTATACGGTATTTTTTTTTTTTTGATACTAAAAATGTATACGGTTGTGCTTGAGCATTTGGTACACTAAAGTGTTTTAAAGAGTTAGATTTTATGTGAGAACTCGTCCGAGGGTAATTTGAGTATATGTGATTTTTTTTTTTAATCAGTAAATAAGGGTTTTTATTAAAGAAAGCAGAAACCAGCTGCCGCAAAATATACAAGTTATAAATTTCAGATCAAGGAGGGATAACGCATCCACTCCAAAGCAAAGACAACAAGCAAAACCTTCACAAAGAAACCAAGCACCCTATGAACAAACAAGAATGGGCATGACACAGACCAAGCCCAAGCGCACTATGAAAACACCAAAAGCACGGCTTCAAGGAGGTTCAAACACCTTGAGTATAGGTGAATTTGAAATGCATGAGCATTTGAATTTGAGTATAGGTGAATTTGAAATGCATGAGTATTTGAATTTGCTATGTGTGAATGGGGTAAGATTGCTGATCCGATCCGAGTCACAGAGGTAGTAGTCTGATTCACCTCATTTCTCTTATTCTCTCTCTCCCAAGTATAGTCTGATTTCTCTCTCTCCAAAGTATAGTCTGATTTCTCGCTCTCTCCAAAAGAACCCCCTTAATGATCCTTTTAGGGTCCTATTTATAGAGACTCCCCTTCACTCCTTGGTTGCCATGTGTCCTCTTAGCCACTTATTAACATAATTGCCATCCTTTATCTCTTAAACACCCAAGATGCCTAAACCCAAGCCCAACTAGATAAGCTTAGCTTAGTATGTTTCAAGCCCATTAGGCCCTAGTGGACTTGGGGTATCCACATTAGTCCCCTGACGGTTCGGGAGGGCGGAATGCGCTAGATCGACCGTCACCCAAGGAAACCCAAGTCCCCTAACCGTCGCCCATGCTTAACTTTGTAACCGTCGACATCATGGCCCACGTGGCGGCGCACGTCTACGAGTTACTTGGCATCGTGGTCTAGGTGGCGGACGGTTACAGTTTTCTTTCCTCGATATAAATACTCTTTGCCTTCGTTCCTTCAGCTAAACTCTTCCTAAAATCATCTTCTTCTCCCCCTTTATTACCATGAGTGATGGCGACGAGCCTTTGCAAGACGACTCACTCGCCCCTAATCATGAGGACGAGGCTAACCCTGAAGCCGTGCCAGACGGAGGGGGCGCTCAAAACCCTAACCTCGATGTCTCTCCTCCTCCTGATCGGGAAGACGGCTTGTTTTCTCACAATCTGTTCGAGCGAAGGATTTCCCTTCAAAGCGCCTTTGTTCCTCTTCCCGGTGCTGAATATCCTGACGACATCTTTAATCAGCGCCTTCTGAATCGACTACTGCCGCCTCTACCAGCAGACCCGATGTGGTTGTTGAAACCGGACAGCGCTGAATGGTCATTTCCTCCTTATGAACAAATTCCTCGGTTAGCCATAAACCGTGGCGATTACGAGCTTCCTGATATCGTCTATAAATCCACTGCGAAACCCCAGGAGGGTTGGGTGTCGTGGGTTGATTTTATTGAAAACCATGGGTCTCATGCTCGTATCCTGGGGGGGATCGGAGTCCTTGACGCTATTGAATCATCCAAATGTCGCTCTTGCAACCGCAGTAGTTTTGATTTGACCAAGTTTGTCAGGCGTTGGGTCTCTCTGTTCCATACCTTCCTTTTTGCTTGGGGGGAGGCGACTGTTACTCTTGAGGATGTAATTGCTTTCACCTTGTTACGAGTCCATGGCTCTTGCTACTGGCATCAATCGGCCGTCGCAGGATGTATGCGCGAGAAGGACTGGGATTTGGTAGCCATTCTGAAGAAGTCTAAAGAGCTCGCGAGGGACGTTCCTGTCGAGGGAGCCGGGGATAATCCAGAGAAGGGTAAGGAACTTGAGGGCGCTCAAGATGATGATATAGAAGGGGGTGAGGAACATGGAGGCGCCCGGGGTAATATTTTCTTCAACTCATCTTTTACTATCTTTTTACTTTCTCGCGAGTGTTTTATTGCACGCGGCTAACCATGAATCTATCTTTGCGCTTTCTAGGCGAGGGTGAGGCTGAAGCCGCCACTTCCAGCAAATCGAAGAAAAGACGCTCTTCTTACCCCTTATTCGTGAAGTATTGGGCGCCGAAAATGGTGGAGGGTCGTTGGGAATGTCCGGATTATGGCGAGGATTCGGAGACGGTACAGCTAGCCGCGTTTCTTCTTTTCTGGTTGAGTCATGACATCTTCGAATTCATCCCAGGGGATACAATCAAGGAAGAACTTATGCCCATGGCCGTTTTAATGGCGCGTGGCGTATCTTTTCCTCTGGCCCCTATGTTCTTGGGCGGACTTTATCACCACTTGGACTTGCTCGTGGTCGATATCCAGAGGGCCGCTAATGTGCACACTGTCGAAACTTTCGTTCCCGCAAGCTTTCTCTAGATGTGGTCCTGGGATCGCTTTCCAGGGTATAGCCCATCGAGTCCGCCACTTACCATTCATGGCGTCGAGGAAAGAGTCAACGAGGACGGAGAAGTCTATCAAGATCCCATGGTGTATACTTATCCTCGCGCTCGCCTTTTTAAACGGAAATCGCCCAAATCTCTTGACAGTATTTCCCATTATATAGATGTCGGGAGTAAGTTTTGTTTTTCTCCATATACCGATGGCCGCGTTGGGTCTACTCCTTATACCTTTTACTCGGATGAAGAAGAGATTCTAGACTCTCGAAAGGTAAATCAGGCGAGTGAGGTGGACTTTATTTTGTCAGTCACATCTGGTTACCTTCCTGGCTTTTGTGGGGGCGCGTTCTCTATTGAGGCCTATAACTTCGATCGGGTTGTCTGCCAAGCAGGTTTTGACCAGGGGGTTCCTCCACCTCCCTTGCCTCTTCTTATCCTGAATGATGCCTCGATTGAGGTTTGTTATGATAGGTTTGTTTACTCTGAGGGGGGCGCACTTCGCTGTCGTCCAGTTCCCTTTACCATCTGTTACCCTCAACGTGCTCGAGATACTCTCTGCGTTTCTGCATATTGGCGTTATTATTGGGATGAGCTTTTAACGCGCGTGATGAATTTTCTAGTCACCGCTCGCGTTTATTATCACGCGCCGGATAAGGACGAGCTTTATGAGATGCACCGCGTCGGCCATTTTGTACTTGAGAAGAGTGTGGGAGAACCTCTGAGGCTAGTTCCCGGGAACAAGGGTCGCGGTCGAAATTCTGCTGAGATAGCTTGGGGTCCTCTTCCTTTGGATCCTGACGCAGTCGTGAAGCACAAGTCGAAGAGGAAAGTCCCCCTTCCCTCCCCAAAAGCTGCTGGCGGGCAAGGGCGATCGCGAACAACTAAAGTCCCCAAACCGTCACCTTCGACGACTGGTACTGTGCTGGTGGTTGTCCCTCTGGCGTATTAATTCGATGTTTTGTATCCATTTTTAGATTATGTGTTTACTTAAGCTTTTTGCTTGCACGTAGCCTGGCGACGCTCATGATCCAGGGTTAACATGCCCGAGAATGAGTGGTGTGAGAAGGCTTTGACCGATAAGCGAAACTGGAAAGCGGGCATAGTCCCCGTTCCCCGGTGTATGTCTTCCCTTTCTAATAAGTCTTGTACTAAACAGGCTCATCTGACGGCCCCCTTGAAGAGAAAACGTGTCGCGTCCGTTCAGACCCCTG
>JAJJMA010016614.1:0-13624 GCA_023529015.1 Papaver nudicaule | reverse complement strand
AGACTACTCCAGTTAGAGGTTTGGATATTGATTTTTGAGATCGTCCAGACTTTACCATAAGACTCACGAGCCAAAACGAAAAGTTGGTAGTATTTCGGTACCCCTCCTTTTTCACTTTTATTCAGAATAACAGAAGTAGGCCTGGCGTGGAAAGATTATTCAACATCAAGAGAAGAACCTCGGAGACTTACAAAATTTTTATCCAAAGATGGAGGAAAGCGAGTAGCGAAGTAGGGTCAAAGGTTTCCGAAAAGGAGAAGATACGATCATTCCTTAGTGGTATGGAGACGTCAGACCCGTTGTATCAAAAGTTGTTCTGGGAGATGCCGAAGGATATGCAAACTTTGAGGGCGATACAGGATGAATGGATAAATTATGAAGAAATCCGGGAAGAGGAGCTTCGCTTGAAGAAGGAAAGAGCAAAACAAATTCACTCAATTAATAGTTTCTCGCCGGAAGATCAAGAAGAAATTAAGAAAGAATGGTTGAAGGCTGAACAACGAAAATTGGTGCAGAATCCCTCTTCGGCGATGGTAGTACCTGAGGTAGGAAAGCAGCAACAGCAAGTTACCGCCGAGCAGCATTGGAATTCGCATAAGCGAGAAAATTATGATGGGCGTGATAAACAAGGAGGAAACTATGGACGAGGAGGAAGAGATAATCGACGAAATGGGAATGGTGAAAGAAGATACAATGGAGATAATAGAAAATTCGGCAGAGACAACCAGCAACCTTTCCAAGATGCTACTCTACCAAAATTGCGTGTCTCCTACACGGATGCATTTGGCCAAATTGAAAGTTCAAACTGTAGGGATGACATCCGCTACCCTTATAACAGAGGAAACCCAAGGGCCCCGCCGACCAATACCAATTCCTTTTGTCAATTCCATCAGTTTCATGGCCACACAACTGAGAACTGCACCGGCGTGCAACAGGAAGTTCATCGATTCATCCGCTTGGGGAAGTTCCAGGAATTCTTAGAATTGCCACCACCACCTCCCATCATGGTCCAGCCAATTCAAGCCATTCTAGCTCAGATTCCAAAGGTGTACGAGGTTAAGGTTGAGCGAGATTTGTTGGAATTAGATTGCTTTTCCATTGTACATTCAAAGATTACCAGAGATGAGTTTCATGATAATGTTCTATCTCGTGTACACAAGTGAGATAGAATGGGAAATGAGATTTGTAGTGTCGCCGTTAAGCAAGAGCCTTTGCAAGATTGGATGAAGGCGTGTGTTGGGTTCTCCGCCGAAGAGATTCCTCCAGAAGGAAGAAATCACAACAACTCCTTGGTTCTCACCATTCAGATGGAGCAATTCAGGCTGCCAAAGGTGCTTATTGACCCGGGAAGTTCCGTGGATATCCTCTTTAATACTGCCTTTGAGGCGATGAGGGCGAAAGATGATAAAATACCCTCGCCAACAGTCTCCTCCTATAACATTTATGGGTTTAATGGCATCGCTTCTAAGCCTAAAGGCGAGATTGAATTTAAAGTTAAGATTTGCGAGGATTATTTCTTGAAAACTACTCTTTGTATTGTGGATGTTAACTCACCGTATGCCGCAATTCTGGGAAGACCATGGCTCCACAGTTTGAAGGGAGTACCTTCTACCTATCATCAACGTTTAAGATTTCCCACACCATTTGGAGTCGCCGAGTATGTAGGAGATTTAGCAGTGGCCAAAGCGTGTAATTCGGCGGATGTGCAAATGCGAGAAAATCAAAAAGCGAAGATTGCCGAGAAAAAGAAGCTTGGCAAGGAAGCAGTTAAGGAGCAGGAGATTCTAGACTTCATCGCCAACCCAATCACATATGTGCACTCAGTAAACTCGGTAGAAGATTCGGCGAAGTCTGGAGATAAGGCCTTGTAGCAATTAAAGGAACCATCGCCGATGGGAGAACCAGAATTACATTTTACGGCGGTGGAACCCACTAAGGATGTTAATATCGGCGATGATCAGGATCCAAAGATGGTAAAAATCGGCACTTTATTAAATGGAGATGAATCGGCGGAGTTGCAGGCACTACTCAAGGAATACGTTGATGTCTTTGCTTGGGGCATGAATGAGATGCCAGGTATTGACCCGGTGATAGCATGTCATAAACTAGATATTGATCCAAAGATCAGACCATTCAAGCAAAGGATAAGGAAATTGGCCCCAGCTTACAAAGAAGCAGTAGAGGCAGAAATTGACAAAATGAAGGCATCTGGTATAATAAGGCCAGTGCAATATCCACAATGGATTGCCAACATGGTGGTAGTACCTAAGAAGAACAAGGGAGTAAGGATCTGCATCGACTTCAGCGATCTCAATAGAGCCTGTCCCAAGAATAGTTTCCCACTGCCGAGTATTGACCAGACTGTAGACGCTACATCAGGTCACGAACTGCTGTCATTTATGGATGGTTATTCAGGATATAACCAAATACCTTTGGCAGAGGAAGATCAGAAGCATACAGCTTTCTTTTCCACCAAAGGACTATTTTGTTACACTCGAATGCCATTTGGGCTGAAGAATGCCAGCGCTACTTATCAAGAAATGGCGCAGAAAATGTTTGAAAAATGGATAGGGAAGACGATGGAGGTATACGTCGATGACATGCTTGTCAAGAGCAAGAAGAAACAGACTCATGTGGAAGACCTCAGAGAAATATTTAACCACATGCGTGTTACTAAGTTAAAAATCAACTCGGCGAAATGCGTTTTTGGTGTAACTTCAGGAAAGTTCTTAGGATATGTCGTCACCAAGAAGGGAGTAGAAGCTGATCAAGCCAAGATTAAGGCAATTATAGAGATGCCCTCGCCGGTAACAGTAAAAGATGTTATGCGACTCAATGGGACTTTGGCGTCTCTTAACAGATTCATCTCCAGGTTCTCCGACAAGTGCAAACTATTTTTCCAGACATTGAAGAAAGGAGAAAAATTCAACTGGACTGAGGCGCATGAAGCTGCATTTCAGGGCATTAAAAAGTATCTCGCCACTCTCCCAGCAATTCAACCACCTGAACACGGCGAAGAACTCAGAGTATACCTCGCTGCAACACCTTTCGCCATAAGCGCAGTACTTGTAAGAACCAAGGGCGGGGAAACACCTATATATTATATCAGCAGAACACTGCAAGGGGCAGAAAAGAATTACACTAAAATAGAGCATTGGATACTGGCGTTGGTTTTTGCATCTCAGCGACTGCGTCCATATTTTCATGACCATCCCATTGTAGTCCTCACCAAAACTCCAATAGAATCTATCTTGCACAGCTCCCAGCGAGTGGGACGCATTGCCAAGTGTAATCAACAGATAGAGCAGTTCGGCGTCCATTATGAAATACGTACAGCTCAGCGGTCTCAAGTCATTGCAGATTTCCTCGCCGACTTCCCAATTGATGAAGAAGAAGAGATAGAAGAAATCCCATCCTCCTTGGATGAGCGAGAGCACGAAGTACCAGATCTATTGAAGTGCAGTCCTGATGGATGGGAAGTTTATGTAGATGGGTCATCAAACAAAGAAGGAAATGGAATAGGAATTGTCCTTATCTCGCCAAAAGGAGCGAGGATAGTACACTCGTTAAGGCTAGAATTCCCGGCGACTAATAATGAGGCAGAATATGAAGCAGTTATTCACGCCATGCGAATACTCATTGAAATGAAGATTAGCAATGTCAGATTGACAAGTGATTCTCAGCTGGTGATTCGAAAAATATCTGGACGATACCAGACAGCAGACCCGTCTATGCAGAAGTACCTAAAACTTGCTAGGGAGTATGCCCAGAGGATCACAGGTATCAAGTTTCGCCACATCTGCAGAAAAGATAACAGGCATGCCGATGCATTGGCGTTTATCTCCTCAATGATGACAAATCCGGATGTTCCTTCAATAGCCATTGAGAGAGTGATGCAGCCATCGGTAGCAGCGCCAAGGCAAAGAGAAGTATTAACAACAAGCACTGAAGAGTCAGCAGAGACAGATTGGAGATCGCCGATACGGTATTATTTGGATCGCCTAACCTTACCAGGAAAGCAAATCTTAGCTCATCAGGTCATCAGTCGTTCGGCGAATTATGAACTCCGAGATGGGATCTTATATCGCCGGTTATTCTCAGGACCACTTCTGCGATGTGTATCAAGGGAAGAAGGTAATAAATTATTAAAAGAAATCCATGAAGGAGACTGCGGGAATCATAGTGGCCAAAGAGCTTTAGCCTTGAAGGTCAGAATGCAGGGATACTACTGGCCTTGGATGAATAAAGATGCAAAAGAATATGTTCAACGATGCAAACCATGTCAGCTGTATGGAAGAAGAATTAAGGCACCGGCGACATCTTTAAATTCAGTGCTTAGCCCTTGGCCTTTCGCCAAGTGGGGCATTGATATCATTGGACCACTAACTACAGGCTCCGGACAACGGAAATACATTATTGTGGCGACATATTATTTCACCAAATGGTGTGAAGCTAAAGCTATCAGGAAGAAAACAGGACAAGAAGTATTCACATTCATTTGGGAGAACATATTCTGCAGATTCGGAGTGGAGATATGTACAGACAATGGAAAGGAGTTAGTCGGCGACAACATAAGAAAGTTACTCGCCCACTACAGCGTCAAACTGGGAAAATCAACTCCCCTATACCCTCAGAGTAACGGCCAGGCAGAAGCCACCAATAAGACTATTGGAATGGGACTGAAGAAAAGACTGGAGAAGCATAAAAAGGCATGGTGTGAGCATTTGCACAATGTCTTGTGGTCATACAGAACTACGGTTCGAGAAGCAACTGGAGCATCTCCTTTCTTACTCACTTTCGGCGCCGAGGCAGTGCTCCCATCTGAAGTAATCCTGCCCACTACAAAGCATGAGGCATGGGAAAAGAATCTGAATACAGATCTGATCTCTTGGCCAAGCTGGATGACTTAGAAGATCAACGGCTGATCGCCCTTACACACATGGAGAATTATCACCGCCGATTATCAAGAGAATACAACAAGCGGGTGATTCCAAGAGAATATCTGCCCGGCGAGTTGGTACTTCGAGAAATTCCCCCCTCTCAGCGAGAAGGATGCAGGAAATTGGAGCCTGTATGGGATGGCCCTTATGTGGTCAAAAGAGTGGCTGGGCCAGGAGCGTATGTATTGATTGACGAGCATGGCGTGCAGCTTGAACATCCATGGAACGCCAAGTTCCTTAAGAAGTACTATCCTTGAAGGAAACAATGTAAAATCCGAAGTCTTGGGCGGGCATAATACCCAAGAAGTCTTATTAACTGATATAAAACAACAGCGAATAAGATCCGGGGACGTAGGTTTGCTATCATGCGCCGAACCCCGTTAACAAATTACTGAGTCATTTACATTTTTTATTTCACTGGGTAATCTAGCCACAGTGATGGCTAAAATTTTAAAAGCTCTAAGAGCACAATAACTGAGGCAAAGTACTCAACAGTAGGCTACAAAAGCCACCTACAGAGGCACAAATGCCCAAGGCAATAAAAGCCATACCAAAACCCTGATCAGGTACTAAGGCCATGTGCCATCTTTGAAGGCATAATGCCCAAACCAATAAAGTCAATTAAGAGCCAAGATTCTTCTGAAGAAAGCTTGCTTGCATTGAGTGAACGCACCTACTTGTAAGGGTTAGTCCGACCCAGGCTTAGTTGTAAGGCCAGTCGTGTTTGTTGATGGTGGTTTTTGGCGAGGAGGTCACAGGAGTAATTTCGCATCAATTTCTGGCATCCTGGAATATCTCGAGATAAGGTATGAATTTATTTTATGATAGGGATAAGATATTTAATTACCATTAGCTGTATTTTTATATCTCACGACCCTAGCCTAGTAGCATGGTCCATATCCCTAGCCTATACGTAAAAATACCTACGCATGCGCGATAGCCTAGCCCATGCTTGAGCCAAAACCCTAGGCCATTCACGCCATAGGCATTTGGATGTACACGGTCATCCTTGGCCTGATTAGGGTATACACGGCCATCTCCTTGGCCAAGATGCCCACGCCATTGCTTTGGCCAAACTTTGGGCATCCACGGCCATGCCTTGGCCTAGTTTTGGATGCCCACGCCATTGGCTTGGCCTAACTTTGGATGCCCATGCTACTTGCTTGGCCTAAACTTGGGTATCCACATCTTTTGCCTCGCCTAACCCTTGGAGGCCCATGGCCACTCCTTCCCCTTAGCTTTGGACGTCCATGGCCACGCCTTGGCCTGATTTTGGGCGTCCACACACCATCTCCCCTTGCTTTATCCTTACCTCACGGCCACCTTAGCCTAATCCTAATCCTCACGGCCACGCCTTGGCCTAAGCCCAAACTTTATCCACTAATCCTTATCCTCATGCTTGCGCCCCCTATTCCCTTATCCTAATGCTTGCGCCCCTCCATGCTTGGAGGCCCACGGCCAATCCTTGCCTTAGCTTTTGGATAATCCATGCCTTTAGCTCGCCTTATCTTTGGATATCCATATCTTTAGCTTGCCTTGGCACTTGGGTGCCCACGCCACCTCCTTGGCCTGATTTTGGGTACCCATGCCATTAGCTTACCTTAACTTTGGAGCTCCATGGCTATGCCTTGGCCAAATCTTGGAGGCCCAAAGTCGTGCCTTGGCCAAATATTGGAGGCCTCACGGTTTTCCCTTGCTTGTACTCGTGGGATTCATGGCCTTCTTCTCCCTCACGGCTATCATTGCCCCCCTTTGGAGCTAGATTTTATCTTTTCCTAGCCTCCCCTCTATTTATGGGTCCCACTGATCCAAATCCTAGAGGATTATGGATTTTATTGAGTCCATAATACTCTAGTTTCCTAATCTCGGAAATCTGACAGCTCACGTATTTCTTTGGTGCGCGATTTCTACAGCCCAATCCGTGAAGAATTAGGAGGTGCTTCCTTCACGAAAGATTTTTCTCTGTGAGTTATCTACAACATACTAAAAATTCGGAATTTTATCTAATATAGGCTGGCCTGGGCGATTTTATTAATGGACAACATGCAAGCTGTTCAGAAATCCGAAAATAACATAAATGTTATGGCTTATCCTTTTATATCCTATGTGGGATTATTATTATGCTATGCAACATAGCTTATTATAATTATAATGGCCTATCTTTAGGTCTTGTATTGGCAATGCTCATGCATCCTTGATGATGGCTACGCTGTGATAGCATCATTCGTCTGTTTTTCCTGATTATGGACTTGCTTCCATAAATCAGTGCTATAATTATTAATCATGGCTCATGGCTATGATTCATATTATTTTGGACATTTATATGTCTTTATTATTCAGGGAATTGGTGCATTACATGCCACAAACCAATTTCCCTTATTTATGGCAAGACGAAAGTCGTATTTATTTGACTATTGCCACAGAGAGTTGCTGAAATCCTCTCAGTCTAATTGGCGATTGCATAGCTCAAACTTAGACTTATCTTATCTAAATGGCGGTTGCTAGCTCAACCCTTAGATGACTTATCTTATCTTATCTAAATGGCGGTTGCTAGCTCAACCCTTAGATATATCCCATTGGTCTAAATGGCGATTGCCCGGGTCAATCCTTAGACTTATCTTATCTTATCTAAATGGCGGTTGCTAGCTCAACCCTTAGATTTATCTTATTGGTTTAAATGGCGATTGCCCGGGTCAATCATTAAACCAAATCTAAAAGAGATATTCAAGCTTATCGCTTAATCTCTATCTTATCGCAAAGTCCTGAGTTTATTAGTAATTGGTACGACTTGCACCTAGTCATCCTTGACTTAACAAATATTTAACAAATCTTACGAGAATCAAGATTTAGTTACATGGGGGGATATTCTTTAGGGTTTTGGTTTGGCGGTCTACGGCAACGTGTGATTGCAACGGCACAATCACTTAACGGGAAAGAAAACTAAGTCGTGCGAACGTTGCTGAGAAGATGGGATAGGGTAGTGGGCGGTTCATTCTTCCCTAATATTAGGCGCAAGACTTGCCCCACTTACTCCACACTCCCACTCTTCCACTTCTTCCACTTCTTACGAGATCAGTTGAGAATATATTGCTATAAATAGGTCACTCGACCAGTTTTGGAAAATCATCTCATCCAAGAACAGATAAGTTCAACAAGTTCAGTGCAAGTATAATCAAGTTTATCTTATCGATAATTGATTAACTCTTCTCATTTAGCATTTATTATCTAGTGAGAACTGAATATTCATCCTTATCTAGCAATATCAATCTCAATATCACAGAAAATCATAGCAATTCTCTGATCTCGTCTTTCTCTGCTTCCCTCCATACACCAACCCTAAAATCCTCTTCCTGTAACTGAAGCAATACTCGAACGGCCATTTCTTGGTTTAGGCGAGTCTTGTTCGATCTTGACCTCTCGAATTCATCACAATCCTTTATTACATCATCACACTTCATACTTTACCCCTCAGATTCTCTTTATTGTTTTACACCTAAAACATTTGGCGACCACAGTGGGAGGTCATTATCTCAGTTGTAAGAAGATATGGTTTAAACCAGGAGGCAGAGTTCAGAGAATACAAATTCTCCAAATATCCCTAATATCCTCACGAGTTTATCTACTAGTGGGGTCGCCAACACCCAAGCTAGTTGCGCCATCACTGCTGGTCCCACCACTCCAGCCGTGAGCTCTATCCCAACCGGAAACCCTAATTTCGCCTCTACCTCAACCCAGATAGGATCAACCCTATCCAATTCTCCCTTGGGCGTGTCATCCCCTCTGGTAGGATCCACCACGCCTATCCTATCCCAAATCACGTCCCCCTATCTCATATGGTGGGGACTACCAATACTACTATCTCTCCTACTCCTTACACTCCTATCTCAAGCCGCACAAAAGCTTTTCTCTTTGGGCCCCGCACAGGAGAAACAAGGATTACTGAAGACTCACCTAGCATTGTGGATCTCATGAAGACCCAACAAGATCTAGCCTTGAGTCAAAACAATATGGTGAAAACTCAGATGGAGTTGCTGACGTGTTTGAGATCTCTCTCAGAGAAGTTGACGCCACCAGCAAATCCAGGGTTTTCACGTGTGGAAACCCTAGCTCATTCCAACAGGGCGGGTCCTTCTCAGATCCATGTTATTCCTGATGATCAAGACACTCGTGTCCACACCACACGTGAGCCAAGCACGGGTTTTCAACACAAATTTATTACTCGCGAAGATTTACATAATCTCTTACAAGCTCAGAGCATGGAGAATTCAGATTTGTTTCATCGTCATCAACCTCCATATCCAATCGAAATTCAACGTGAGTCTCTTCCTGAAGGATATGTTACACCTTCATTCTCGATGTATATGGTATTGGGAATGCCCGAGAACATATATCTCGCTTCCTAGAATCATTGGGAATACATGAAAGAAATCAAGTTGTATGTCTCAAAGAATTCTCGAAATCTCTGACGGGAAAAGCATACACTTGGTATAATAATCTAGCTCCTAATAGCATTCTCAGCTGGAGCCAGATGGTTAATGTTTTCCTCAAAAAATACTTCTTCGTGTCTGAGCAACTCACTCTCTCCGATTTGGGAAGACTCTATCAGCGAAACAATGAGCATCCATATGATTACGTGACGAGGTTCAGAACTCGTTCAATGGATTGCAACGATCCAAACGTGACAGAGTTGCAGTTAGTAGAGCTTTGCATCAATGGAATGATACCAGTATATCGCGCCTTATTGGAGAATCTGGATATTAACAATTTCACCAAGCTCCATAAGTCCGCCAAACGATCCGCCACTACTGCACCTGCATTACTAGAAAGGCCCAGGTCTCTAAAAGCTGAAGAAAGCCGTGGTGAGACGCGTGCCAGCAAGCGACTTGTCAACAAGCAATATAGCTCTCTTCCCTCAGTTCATGCTGTCACTGAAGGTGTTAAGAGGAAGGCGCCTACTCATGAGGCCCCACAACTGAAATGTGCGGCCCTAACCCAATCTCAGGCTCCTGCACGGGTCCCAGCTAATGCTCCGGCACCGAAAGCACCACGACAACCAAGGGAGTTTCCTAAACTTCCTGATTTCCCATGCACCATGGATGAAGTGATAAAGCTCCTGGAAGCATGGATTCAAGATGGTGCTGTCAAATTACCTCCTGTACGGAGAGAGCCTACATCACAAGAAATGACTGATCCCAAGTATTGTCATTTTCATAGATTCGTCAATCATCCCACCAGCGAGTGTCATCGACTCAAGCAAATCTTCAACAAAAAGATCGAGTCAGGGGAGTTGAACTTGGGAACTGAGGGTGTACATAAGAATCCACTCCCTCAGCACCAACCTCAACGTCAACACCAACCTCAACGTCATCATCAACACAACATTCGAAATTTCACTATCTCCAGAAATCCGTCAAACAAACTGCTAATTATTTACTGGAGAATTTATGCGAGCTCTTGCATTTTTCTAGAAGTCAGCGAAGCAACATTTTCGCTGCCCTCAGCTGGATTGCTAGCGGCAAAGAATTACCTATACCTGAAAAGGTTCAGCCAAAGCCTGGCGAAGTTACACAAGAGATGATGGCAGGAGGGGAACGTGTTCCAATACCAATTATCTCTGCTCGTCTCGAAGGTACGAATTTTAAGAAAGTTCAAATTGATGCTGGTGTTATGGTTAATCTAATTCCAATCAAAACACTTCAAGCAATTGGAATTTCTCGACGGGATGTCATCTATTATCCCACAATAACGAAAGATTCAAAAAGAAATCTCCAAGACATATATGGTCATGTTACTTTGGATCTAAAGGTGGACTCTGCTCGCACCAAAGCCAAGTTTCATGTAATCAAAGAGGATGAGGAGCACGACATGATCTTGGGGCGTCCCTGGCTCCATGGGAAGAGATTTGTACCTACAATCTCACCTGTAATCATCAAAGGCCAAGAGTTCATGTTTGACCAAGAAAGCTGCAACGTGGGAAAGCTGGAGTACCATGTGGGGTCCGAAACTCTGGTGATATTCAAAGAGGTACGTGATAGTGATTTGAAGTACTTAATTCAGAATTATTTAGTTCATGGAAATCCTATCCAACGTGTCCCTACACAAGGATTGGATAATCCTCCGACATGGGGACTTGATTGCATCAAGTCTATCAAATCCTCTGAGGCACCTCAGGAGGAAATCAAGGCCACTTCCAATAGATGGGTCTGGGCAAAGCAACAGTCTTATAGGCGAAAGACACCTGAGATGTCATGGGTTCCTAAAGCTGCTTTTCTAGAAGGAAATAAGGTTATGCGGCGCACTAACCGAAAAGTAACTTCTATTCCGGGGTCCACAGCAAACTGGGAGGGACCTTATGTCGTATCTCGAGTCATGCCTAATGCCCGATACATGATAAGCGTAATATATGAGCGACCTTCAAACATGGTGATCAATGGCAAGTGGCTCAAGAAGATATGAAGATTCACTTTCTAATTCCTTCAAAAGAAAAGTGCAAGCAATCTCTTGCCTTTTAACAATTTCATTCAAAAATTCAAATTCAAAACCTATGAGTTCAAAATAATCAATTCCTACAAACCCTTTGTTCATAAAACCAAATAAAAGCAAAATAAAATTCTACTGAGAAAATGTTTTGCTCCTGAAGCTCTTCAGAAACAACCATCTAATGAAGATCTCGCTCCTTCATCAGCTGCCTTCTTTATTAGAGCAATATGAGCAGTCTTCTTCTTCACCTCTTCAGTTAACTTACGGAGTTCCTCAGTCATGGCAGCATGATTCCTCTCTTCCTGCTTCACCAAATCATGGGTGAATTTGCCAACAGCAGCACGCCTTGTTCGAATGTATTGGATTCTCTCCTGAAGCCACAACAAGTTGGGTTTGAAGTTTTTGAATGTAGCAATCAGCTCTTCTGCTTCATTTAGCGCCTCATTGGTCATGTCTTTTAGTGGGGTGGCATCCATCTACGAAATCAAGTTCATAAGGTCAGCTGCAACACCTGCAAGCATACGAAAGTGGGCACACCTTCCAGCAATAATAAGGTGACCATAGCAATTCCATATTCTCCTATATAGTGGGACGTGTCCCTCGGGGACATTAAATCCTCCCACTAATGTATGACCAGGGAGAATTGTTGGGAGGATTATATGCCAAACCAGCATGAGGAAACTCAAGAAGAGTTCACTTAGTTGGAGCATTTACACCAACAATGTCGATATTCTCACAGGCTCGTGTTTCTTATTGACGAGCTGAAAGAATTTCAAAACAAGCAGGAGTTTAATAATATGTTTCAAGCTATATGATGAAAGCTTAGCATGAGAAGATGATCGAGTTTACCTTGACAAGAGAAGGATTCTCATCAGCAACATCGTCAAAATCCTTACTGAGGTTTTGACCATCACTGATCTTTTTACCGATGAAGTAACTATCTTCAATCTCTTCGTTACCACCAGAAGGCTGCAAGAGCAAACAAGGTGAGAATAAAATACTGGAATATTTTATTTCAAATTAAAAGAGTTGTTAAAAGTAACCTGTATAGCATCAAGTGTTACGGAGGATTTGGGTCCTGTGGAGTCTCCACTTTTATTCTGTTCAGTAATCATGTCAGTGGATTCGGGCGGTGTATTCGGAGTTGATTTTTCAAGCACTGGGTTTCGCTCTAAGGGAACAAATGAAAACCCCTCGACTCCTGTAGCAGTTCCATCCTACCTCAAATAAAGAAGAAATGTCATTGAAAGAAGATATACCAAAGGATTCACGACGTTATTTGAAGAAGCAATTTTCTGACGTCTGAATTCTTACGGAGTACAGCGAAGGACTCAAAAACTGTACAAATACGTAAGAGATATGAAGAAACTTCCTTTACGAAAGATGTTCGTATGGATGTTTCCTATCACGTACTAAAAGGGCTTAATTTTTGAAGCAATCTACTGGTTGTAATGATTTTTCTACTGAACAGCGTACAGACTGCAACATTCCTGGACGCGGCGTCACTTTGTGACGCATGAAATAACAAGCAAAACAGCATGGAATTCAGATTTTCTTCTTTGAGGTGAAAGCTACTGAAGTCCTTTTTCTAAATTGGGGTCAACCATCGAAATCCGCCATCGGATGAAGATTTCATGGCCATTCTCGTGACGCGATACGAAACAGGAAAATCTGACGGGATTTTTACTTTTCTACTAAAAGTGAAAATGAAGCAAAGAGAATGAAGTCTTACCGTTACCCAATCCTTTGAAAATGGATTGGGGACTTGATTAGCACTTAAAGCAGTCGCCATGGAGCTGCTACTACCTGGGGAAAGTGATGTTCCACCCGGAAGACGGTTAACACCGAAAGATACAGTTTCAGTATTGGTCTCTTGTGTTGCGACGCTAACAAACTTCTGATTAGGTGGAGTTGGCCGCACAAAGAAGTCATGAATAAGATGACAAGATTATCACAAGTCAAGCTTATGCGAGTACTCCAGTTTGGGCTTCATGTCCGTGATTAAGGATTCTATGCGGATGCGGCTAGTCCATCAACTTATGCTCACCCTGGAACACTCACGGTTCCATGCTGCGCAGGGGACTTAATGTTGATGGTGGTTTTTGGCGAGGAGGTCACAGGAGTAATTTCGCATCAATTTCTGGCATCCTGGAATAACTCGAGATAAGGTATGAATTTATTTTATGATAGGGATAAGATATTTA
>JAJJMA010016587.1:0-15587 GCA_023529015.1 Papaver nudicaule | reverse complement strand
GCATAAAAGTTCTTTCTAAGCAAAAGTTTTACAAAAGAAGTGCAAAAGAATTTTGATAAAATCTCGAGGAAAGTGGGTTTTCGATTTGGAATCTGTTATTTAAATTTCCAGCAAATACCCTTAAAATCTCATATATGCTCCATGCTGTAGAAATTAGTTTAGGGTTATTTTAGGGTTTTTCTACCAAATCTACATCGGGAAAGTAGTTCTCTAACTTTCAGATCTACCAGCATCCTTTCCGAGAAAAGTCAGAGCAGGATTTCCAGAACCTCCATATTTGGAAGGTAGATCTGGACAAACCAAAACGATTAGAGAGAATAATCACAAAAAGATATTTTAGGCTAGAAATTTCATTGGGTCGTACACATTCAATCCTCCCTAAAATCTAGCATGTCAGAATCGGTTACAACTGTTAGGATGCATGTCAGACCCATAGTGCATTGCGATAGCCGCCTTGGACCTCACGAGTTTGTTACTTTTTGCAGGTTACTGTCATCCTGACTTCGAAGTCAAATCAGATGCCGAGACAAGGAATAGGCTCATCGAGACAGGGGACAGGCTCTTCGAGGCATAATACTAGATTATCAACTAGTAAAGAACTATCACCAGAAATAGAAACAAGTATAGTCCAACATAGGGAGAAAGTAAACGAACATGAAGTACTAGTAGAAGATCTGGGACCAGAGGGGGAAGGATTTCCAGAAGGGGACGAACTCCCACGGCAACAAATTCACGAAGTAGAGGAGGAAGATGACGAGAAGAAGAAGAAATCCCAAATGAAGTAGTCCAGGCACAACAGCCAACCGAAGAAGAAACCGTGAGGGCCTCACAATTTAGGAAACTAATAAGGAAAAACCGCAAAATAAAAAAGCTCAAACAACAGCTAGCCGAAGCAAATAAGAAAGCCGCTGAAAAATCAGCTTCGAACTACAAACGAAGCTGTGAAGGGCACTCTCGTCCCCATGAAAATTCGCACTCCAAACGACCCTCCACATCGAGAAATAATACCGAGGCATATAGACACCTAGAGGAGCGTGGGAAGGAGGTATCGAGCCGACGGATCGATCCAAGCATATGACCAAGATGCAACAATATACAATTGATATACGAGAGCGAACGTGCGAGAAAGGATGCCAAGACTCTGGCACTGCAAAAAGTCATGATGGAGCAAATCAAATCAATGCGAGTAGAGCTCTTCGATAACAGAATGCAGTCAACTGACAAAGTAAAGTTGAACCAAGCAATAACGACGTCAATCGCTCGCCATTAAGCCCCGAACTTCTAAGCAAGTCCATACCAGTGAAATGCACCATGCCAGTTTTAACTTTGTCTTCGATGGAACAGGAGATGCGATTCTCCATATTAAAATGTACCAAAGATTATTCCTAGCTTGGGCGGACAAGGACGAGGTTCTCTGCAAATATTTCCCGTCCAGCTTGAAAGGAGAGGCCTTAGCTTGGTATAATAGCCTACCAGCAAGCTCAATTTCTTCTTTCGAGGAATTATCCAAAGTCTTCATACTTCATTTCCTGTAGAACAATTCATCAAAGCCTGGGGTAGAGAAACTTTTCAGTCTCAAGGTAAGACCTAAAGAATTTATCAAGAGCTTGATTGGACGGAGCAATGCGTAGAAGTCGGAAACGGGGCCTCGGAAAATGACAAAGTACGAGCATACTTGAATGCACTTGACAAGGATCATCCACTGTATGATAAGTTCTTCTCCAAGAACGTAGAAACATTGCAAGATCTTCGAAAATATCAAAGGGAGCGAATCACGCTGGAAGAAATCAAAGAAAAAGCAGCCCAAGGCAAGGAAACCATCTCGAAGCAAGTACACTCGATAAACAACTTATCATTGGAGGACCGAGATCATACCATGAATAATCAAGTTGGAGATTTTTCAAAAAGGGAAAGGCAGAATAATACCGGGAGATATGGAAACGAAGGAAAATTTGGTGACGGAAGATACAATGACAAAAAAAGATACAATGACAGCATAGGAAACGACTCTCGAGGAGGTTACAAAGGAAGCAGAAAGTTCGGCATGCCGAGATCGGGATTTCCTCCATTTCAGGACAGAAAGCTTCTGAAGCTGAGTGTACCCCTCGAAGTAGCTCTTCGAAGCATCGAGCTGTCTGAGTCAACAGGTGAGATCAGATATCCAAAGAGCAGGGAAAATCATCCAAATCACACAAGAAATTCGAGAGACTTCTGCGAATTCCACAAGTTTTATGGGCATTCAACTGAGAACTGCGTCACGACACAGAACGAAATTCATTATTTCATCTCGAAAGGAAAATTTAACCATCTTCTGGAACTACCAAACCCGCCCCCAAATCAGCCACAACCGAAGGAAGAAAAGAAACACGAAGCGTATGTAATAACAATTGATCGAAACATTCCGAGGTTCAATGATTGCAATTCAATAGTGCATGCGGAAGTTAGCGACCGCAGTTTCAGAAGTAACATTACAGACATAATCCACAAAAGAGATTTCAAAGGAAAAGAGATAATGAGTGTAGCATCGAAAAAACATCTCGAAGACTGGCAGAAGCAACATGTATTCTTTTCTGCAATGGAAATCCCATATGAAGGAAGATTTCATGACGATCCATTGGTTATAATTCTGCATATCGAAGAATTAGCAATGCCGAGAATACTGGTAGACCCTGGTAGTTCTGTCGATTTGCTCTTCGACAAGACTCATAACAAGCTATTCGGAAAGGATGCTGCATTAGTACCCTCGTCATACAATGTTTTTGGATTTAATGGAAAACCTTTGATGCCAAGATGAGAGTTTTCTTTAACAATCTATGTGAAAAAGAGGGGATTCCGAGATACACCACCAATTTTTAGTTTTCGTGAACCTAGTTGATTACGGTTGTTTGAACGATCTCACAAATCAATATTCAAACAACAATCTGAGTATAGTTCAGAGAACCATACCCTAACAAGAATGTGGTTCTTGTAAATCTCAACAGAGATAGATTCAGTCAAAGGTTATGAATCAACAAACTTGCAATTACTTCAATTATATAGATCAAAGACAATATAATGCGGAAGGGAAAAGTAATGCAAGACACCAGAATTTTGTTAACGAGGAAACTGCAAACCTAGCAGAAAAATCTTGGGACCTCGTCCAGATGTGAACACCCTCAGTATTAACCGAATACAGACGCTAACCTACTCTCAGACTTCGGACTGGAATGTATCGAGACTGAATTCACCCTACACGATATTCAGCTACCAATGTGCTCCTACGTCTCTTGGCTCCCGCATAAACCTACGTACTTGATTCCCCTAGTTGACGTCCTTTACAGGCCTAGGAGTTGCTCCACTTCCCTTCGTGAAGGCTAGCGCTACCCTGCCTCTAACAGGACGCCTAAAAGTATCCAAGTAATTAAACGAGAATACAATTGTGATTTCCTTTAGACTTAAAGTCAAGGTTAATGGAAATCTGTTTTGTTGAATAGGGCTTATTGATCTAGCCTAAACAACTTTACCTCCTAACGCTTGACAAACTTAGTATTAAACCTAGTTCGTGAATATGCGTTAAGGAACTTCTAGGGTTTACGATTCAAGATCTACCTTATGAAGTTTCTATCAAATCTTGGTCGTGATAAGATTGAAAATATTCAATCGACCCAAGATACAGGATAAGGATTTAACTTCCGACCTGTGCTTCACGATCCTCAAGTGAAGTGTTTCAATAGTCGTAGTCCAAAAGGACTTCGAGATGACGACCAACCTTGAGATTGTATCTTGCAGAAGGTCATTTATTTATAGTGATCATCAAAGGAGGCTTTGCTTAAAAGTTAAGCAACCTTGAGTAGGGCTCAAGCAAGTTCCGGAACTAGGAAAGTCCATAGCTTAAATACCCGTTCTCAATCTTCCTTTTAACTTTGGACTAGGCCAATAGTTAAAGAGGACTCAACCTTGATTGAAGGTTTGCGACTTCTGGTCCAAATCATGTTTGAACATCGCTTGGATTAAGTAGTTGAATTCCATGGGCCAAGTAATGACAAGTCTGAGAACTAATCATGCCTAGACCGAAAACTTCAAGATATGAAAGTTGGAAGTTTTCTCATGGCTTATATGTACGCGTTCATAGAGCTGTCAATTGGAGTTCTGGAGAATTAGGAGAAGTCTGTGAACTCGTATGTACGCGTTCATACAAACCCGCTCGTTCTCAGGAATGCCTTAAGCAACACATGTACGCGTTCACCATTGAGGTCATTTCAAGAGACAATTCAACATACTCTACCTATACATAATATCACGGATGTGACAAATACAAAGGCGAAGAATCCTATAATACCTTCGGATCTTATAAACAACATCATAGACTATTGATATGATATAAATGGCAAATACGAAACATGGAAAGGAAAAACCTTTCTAACTTGTAGCAAGGACGTAATGATTTATCAAGTAGTAAGCTCTGGTCTTCGTCTTCAGCGGTCTTCGTCTCGATTACCTAAAACTATCCTAGTCCGAGGTTGTAGAGTAAACTTATCAAGGATTGTGTTTTTTTCAACTAAACTTGACAACTGACTTGAGATAGCAATATCAGTGGGTTCAACCGAGCAATGCTCTAACAATCTCCCGCTTTGTCAATTTTAGTGACAAAACCAATCTTAGGGCAATTCCTATGGATGTGCCTAATCTTTTCCCTTTGTCCTGCCAGGTGGACGGGCAACCACGGTTTGCCACTGTGGTAAAACCTATGTAGAGGCATAGGAACAGCCGAGCGACCAAGGTACCACCGCTGGCGGCACAACTTGCGTCGCTCGGTATAACCTGGGCCGCCAAATAATAATAAAAATAAATAAAAATAAATAAAATTTTTTAAAATATTCATACTGATTTTTTTCTGATTTTTCCTGATTTTTTTAAATTTTTTTAAATTTATTTTTTATTAATTTTTTATTAGCGGTACAACTTTTGTCGAGCGGCCATACCTAGGCCGCTCGGTTTAGCTTAGCCCGAGCGGTGTGGGAAGTGCCGATCAGTCCTTCCCACGCCTCACCGGGCAAACCAACATTAATATTGGTTTGCCCCTTCGTTTTCTTCCAATTTGAGGGTTTGCCCACCCCACAGTGGCACCAAAATGGGCAAATCCTGGGTTTGCCCACCCCATAGGAATTGCCCTTACATATGGATTCAAAAAGTAAAATCTTTTAGCCCTAACCATAATGTACTTGATCTTCTTGTAATCTTCAGCGTCTTTAAATAAGAGTGTTCCTACAAGTGAAGATTCAAGGTAGAGATAACAAACTTCAAAGTCACCACACATCTTGGTTCTAGAAGGACATAGTCCAACAAGAGTTTGCTATGCAATTGAGTAGTATATAAAACTTGTAAGCATATTGCATCGATGCTTAAAGATACTACACAATATGATATGTTCTCCCCCTTACTCAATACACTAACTTTTGCTTTGACATGACAAGCACATCGATTTTACTCCCCCTATGACAATGTCGTAGACAATGTCGTATTAGATAGAAAGATTTTACCCCTCTTACTACAAGATTTCTCCCCCTTTTTGTCATAAAATAGACAAAGGAACAAAAAATATAGGAATCCTCATAAAACAACAATAATCAATGTAGACAAAGGTAAACATACCTGAAACGAGAGATAAAAGATGCAATTCTCTCGCAAATTCCACAGCCGCACACCCCAAAAAGATATTACCATGAAGCACAATTTCAAAAGAACTCTCCCCCATTATGTGTCATTCCATAAGGAACAACGCGACGACCTTCCCAAGCAAGGATTTGGAATAAATTCTTGGGTGAAGTACAATTTCACAAGTAAAATTGTAATTATGTTTTTCTTTCCTAGCCAGTTACGGTCAAATAGGAATTCAAGGTTTAATCTTCCTACTTTCTCAGAGAGTTTCGGTCAACCATCTCCTTTAGAGAAAACATTAGGTTACCCCTTCCTAGTGATTGTAAGACTAGAATTAAAGGTACAACATTTAATCCATCGGAGTTCAATATTGTATCCTAAGAGGTTCCTCTTTATCAAAATCGTCTCCCATAAGCATGGATTTTGATAGTTCTTCATGAACTGCTTTACCCGAACGGGTGGTATGGCTAAAAAAGCAAGTTCACGAGTTATGCAATACATTCATATAGATAATCAATTAAGATCAAGCATTGCAATCATCAATTAAGATTTTAATTTAATAACCTCAATTAATTGATGAAAAGAAAACATGGAAGTAGCACAAGAAATTCATGCTTAAGTCAAAAGATGACTACTTCTAGCATAGTGATTACCCAAACCCTAAGAAAAAGACAAAAGCTTTTTAATGAGTTAACTATGCCATAAGACTATTAACAAAATTATCAATGTCCGATGTTCCCTCAACAAGAGTTGTGCTCATGGGAACATACGGTTCGTGAAACTTCTGATTGAGACTGTGGAGAAAAGCTTCATGTTGTTTCACCATAGCTTCTTGTACTTGCAGTGATTTCAAAAATACTTCTCCAAGTGTTTGAACTTCTCTTCTAGTTTCTTTGCATTCTTTTACAATAGAAGCAATTCTATGATTCTTGGGAGTATTGGATCTAGGTTTCTTCATCTTCTTCTTATTGCTTTTCAAAAGATTCTTTTTAGTTTCTTTTGGAAACACGGGAACCTCATCAGATTTCATGGCAATAGGTTTTTCACCATTCGTGATAGAGAGAGTGTTTGATGAATCCATGAATACGTTTTTGAGATATGAGAGTATCACCCAAGACCTCTTTAATATATAGAGGTTTTCTGGAAAGGAGTTTCCAAAAATTAAAAATAGATCATATAGGAGTGTTCCTCAATAAGGAAGTCGGTTCCGAAAACGTGTAGTTCAACGACCGGCACCTTTGTTCACGAGTAATAGTTAACTTAAGGATTCAGTTTGTCCCAATATAAGATTTTATTCACTAATCACCATAGATCCTTTTAAGTTTAAATATCAATAGCATGATTAGACACATATCTAATTGCACGATCTCGAGCAAAAGTCCACCTTTTCTCGTGGGTCATGTTCTCGACTCTTGCCTTAGGAGCCAGAGACAGGGGGAAGAGTTAGAATTTTCTCAGAGATTATTGATACCCACATCGAGTCATTACATTTTGGAATCATATTATTTGATGTGTTGGCAAATAATGCTCAGGATGACAACTGTGACAACCGCTTTGGGGTTTTCTGGTCACTAACCATCAGGACAATTGGTCACATAACCAATTGACCGTGGATTCATCTCTTTGGAGGCTCAACAATTGATAGAGATGAGAATTATTGTTGAATCCTCTAATTTTACTTATGGTTTTAACAAACTTACAAGGGCCTCCATGAATCAATAAGCACATACTAAAAGAAAGGAGGTTACCAATGTGTCCGTTATATGTGCATAGACTTTGTTCTTGGAACACTTAGAACAAAGTCGCACATTCACTTTCACATTAGATTGTGAAAGGATGAGCAAGTTCTTCTCATTCTCTTGAACCGAGTTTTTCTCCTCTGACCTAGGTTTCTTAATTCTAATCCTTTTTCTCTTGACATGATGAGATTCATCTCTCTTTAAGAATCTTCTGTTAGAAGAAGAGTTTGAAGACATACCTTTCATTTCCTTCTTGTGATATGATTCACGAATCATCTGCAGTGAGTTTGTCAGCCTGGTTGCTCTTCTTTGGAGTTTGTTGACATATCTAACCTTTTTCTTATAGCGATAGCAATGGGAGTAGATGTGTCATTTCATGCCGCAATAAGTGCAATTTTCGAGTAATTTTGGTTTTTTAGAGCCAAGGTTTCTCGTAGTGCCAACTGAAGATTTCACGTTCAAGACAATGGTGTCAGGGATAGGATCAATAGTCATTGCACTAAGTGCACAGTTATCTATTTCTTCTTCTGATTCATAAAAATCTGAAGTATCATCCAAGGTTGTTGCATCAAGTGCTTTTCCTCCAGTATATCTTCTTTTGTTTGCACAATCAGGTGCAAGATGACCAAATCCCCCGCAGTTAAGACATTGAGGCATATCATCATCCACAATTTCTAACTCTTCTTTGGAAGAAGTTTTTTGTGGTTGTTTATTCGATGGGGGACATCTTTAATAAAACGTTTATTTCATTTTTTCAGGAGATCTCGAAAATGTCTTGTAATATAAGACACAAGTTGAGAATCATCATGTTCTGATATAATATGATCTTCAGAGTCATTAGAATCTTCTAAGGCTTTGAACGCTATATTATTGGGCTTCAAATCTTTGTCAAATATTTTAAGCTTAGCGATTAGATCACTCCTTTTTATATCATAACCATATGACTCCTGGATGGCATGCTTCTTTGAATCATATTTTGAAGGTAGAGACCTAAAGATTTTTCTCACAATTTCTCTTTCCTCAATTGTTTTTCCAAGCGATTGCGGGGCATAATAATTGCGGAAAGTTTGTGATTAAAATCTTCAAAGGTTTCTTCATCAGATATACGGAGGTTTTCCCAATCTGATGAGAGAATTTGAAGTCGAGCTTCTTTCTCTGAAGTGTTGCCTTCAAATATGGTTTGTAGAGTTTCCCAAGCTTTCTTCGATGTACTACATGTAGATACATGATGTTGAAGTTCTGAGGTAACTTCATGGATGATCGCATTAAGCGCATCTGAATCTATCTTAGCATATCCTTTCTTTATCGGAATATTGTGAGGGAGTTTTATCCTTTACAACATCACCAATTTTGATAGTGGGTACGGAGAACCCATCTTGCACAAAGACCCAACACTGATAGTCTCGTGATTGAAGAAAGGAACGCATGGAAGATTTCCACCATAGATAGTTTGTGCCATCAAATACTGGTGGAACATTCACATTAGCAGAATAATGTGTGTTCATAGTTCACGAAAGCGTCAAACACAGACAGTTACGTCTCTTACAAGGTGTTGCCTGCTATGATACTAACTGAAAAAAAGGGGATACCGAGATACACCACTAATTTTTGGTTTTCGTGAACCTAGTTGATTACGGTTGTTTGAACGATCTCACAAATCAATATTCAAACAACAATCTGAGTATAGTTCAGAGAACCGAACCTTAACAAGAACGTGGTTCTTGTAGATCTCAACAGAGATGGATTCACTTAATGGTTATGAATCAACAAACTTGCAATTACTTCAATTATATAGATCAGAGACAATATAATGCGAAAGGGAAAAGTAATGCAATACACCAGAATTTTGTTAACGAGGAAACTGCAAACCTAGCAGAAAAACCCCGGGACCTCGTCCAGATGTGAACACCCTCAGTATTAACCGAATATAGACGCTAGCCTACTCCCAGACTTCGGACTGGAATGTATCGAGTATGAATTCACCCTACAAGCAATTCAGCTACCAATGTGCTCATAAGTCTCTTGGATCCCGCCGAAACCTACGTACTTGATTCCCTAGCTGACGTCCTTTACAGGCCTAGGAGTTGCTCCACTTCCCTTCGTGAAGGCTAGCGCTACCCTTCCTCTAACATGACGCTTAAAAGTATCCAAGTAATTAAACGAGAATACGACTGTGATTTCCTTTAGACTTAAAGTCAAGGTTAATGGAAATCTGTTTTGTTGAATAGGGCTTATTGATCTAGCCTAAACAACTTTACCTCCTAACGCTTGACAAACTTAGTATTAAACCTAGTTCGTGAATATGCGTTAAGGAACTTCTAGGGTTTACGATTCAAGATCTACCTTATGAAGTTTCTATCAAATCTTGGTCGTGATAAGATTGAAAATATTTAATCGACCCAAGATACAGGATCAGGAATTAACTTCCGACCTGTGCTTCACGATCCTCAAGTGAAGTCTTGCAATAGTCGTATTCCAAAAGGACTTCGAGATGACGACCAACCTTTATGCAAGGATACACAGATGTGTAGAGGATTGAGATTGTATCTTGCAGAACGTTATCTATTTATAGTGATCATCAAGGGAGGCTTTGCTTAAAAGTTAAGCAACCTTGAGTAGGGCTCAAGCAAGTTCTGGAACTAGGAAAGTCCATAGCTTGAATACCCGTTCTCAATCTTCTTCTAACTTTGGACTAGGCCAATAGTTAAAGAGGACTCAACCATGATTGAAGGTTTGTGACTTCTGGTCCAAATCATGTTTGAACATCGCTTGGATTAAGTAGTTAAATTCCATGGGCCAAGTAATGACAAGTCCGAGAACTAATCATGTCTAGACCGAAAACTTCAACATATGAAAGTTGGAAGTTTTCTCATGGCTTATATGTACGCGTTCATAGAGCTGTCAATTGGACTTCAGGATAATTCAGGAGAAGTCTGTGAACTCGTATGTACGCGTTCATACAGACCCGCTCGTTCTCAGGAATGCCTTAAGAAACACATGTACGCGTTCACCGTTGAGGTCATTTCTAGAGACAATTCAACATACTCTACCTATACATAATATCACGGATGTGACAAATGCAAAGGCGAAGAATCCTAGAATACCTTCGGATCTTATAAACATCATCATAGACTATTGATATGATAGAAATGGCAAATACGAAACATGGAAAGGAAAAACCTTTCTAACCTTTAGCGAGGACGTTATGATTTATCAAGTAGTAAGCTCCGGTCTTCGTCTTCAACGGTCTTCGTTTCGATTACCTAAAACTATCCTAGTCCGAGGTTGTAGAGTAAACTTATCAAGGATTGTGTTTTTGTCAACTAAACTTGACAACTTACTTGAGATAGCAATATCAATGGGTTCAACCGAGCAATGCTCTAACACTATGTAGGAAAGATGGAACTACCAACATCATTCTGCGTGGTTGATATAGATTCTCCATACAACGCCATTGCAGAAAGACCTTGGCTGCACAGCCTAATGGGGGTAGCCTCCACCCTCCATAGAAGAATCTAATTTCCAACCTCGCTCGGAATTGCAGAAATAGTAGGTGATCCCGTTGAAGCTCGTGTATGCAACGAGATGGACGTCCAGCGGAGGGAGAACTTGAAACATTCCGCAAGCCAAAGCAAGTATCCAAAAATAATTGAGTCCAGCATAAAGGAATTCATCGATGAAGTGGAAGCAGGGATGGCTAGCACCACCATGGGAAACTCGAAAACAACCTCCAAGCTAATTACAACATCTGCTAATAAGGGAAAAGGTTTCTATTTTGAGAACATGGAACAATTCATGGTAACAAGCAATAAGGCAGCATCACCAAAAGAAACAGTAAACGAAGCAAGCTCGTATGACGCCGAAAAGGGTATTTTCAAGGAAGAGCAATTCTGGGCTGGACCATATATCATTGACAAAGCGCTCGGAAACGACACTTACAGCTTGATCAACCTCGAAGGGCAAAGGTTGAGCACCCCAGTCGAGGGAAAGAGTTTGAAACATCTTAACTAAAAATCCATATGTAACAAAAAGCATTTCAAATATCATTAGTAGAAAAATAAATAAAGGAAAACAGCTTGACCTATTATATTTCGAATAACATTATCTTACACTTCGATTACTATGTCTCAGCTCAAACTCCAGATCCTACTTGATTAGGCATATCTTCTAAAGGCTCCAGGCCATATACACAAACAGAACATGACGCCATATCTCCCCTAGGCTCTTATGCCAAAAAGTCCTCGAGCAGTAGGCACAAAAAATTCCTCGAGCAGAAGGCACAAAGCCGATGTACATGTAGCCGTAAGGGCCCTACGAGCTACATAGCACAGTCCTCTACCCACAAGATACCCCGTTAGCGGTGGGTACTTTGCATCAAAGTTATATAAGCTAGAAGCACTGGGATCCACTACCATACGACCATGAGGACCTCTCTTTTGAGGCGTCGAGAGGATGATAAATGGGATTAACATCTGCCTTTAGGGCGGATGGAACCCTAGGGCAGCTAATTAGCCTACATTCATGGGAATGGTAGGCGAGTCACGCAATCGAGGGACCTCCTTCGGAAAATCAAAACATAGCTTCGAGCTACCGAGAACAGAAGGGTCGAACTCTAGGCCGCGACAGGAGAACAATACCATGTCTAAGCTCCAGCCTTGACCGACACTCCCCCCTCGTGCTACTTTATTATCGAGGCCCATAATAGCATCTACCCACCATAAGTTTCCTACTTTACTTAGGCTAAACGGGTTATCAGGACACCACCATGTCCTCTCAGAAGATACCAAGTATCTTCGATACCCACCTAATGTACTGAGGCAAAATGGGTACCTATGGTCTCGATAGCCAGTGTTTGCTTTAAACGAGGCAAGTAGCTCAAAGCCTTTGGGGAGGGTGATTTGTAAGCCCCACTAGCTTGGTCTATTGCCTCCCACATCGAAGTAAGCCCTGGAGTTGCACTCTAAGTAACTTTAGGAGCCAAGAATTTGCAAAGTAACTTCGTGCCTGAGGACGAGTTACCACAGAACAATATATCGAAGAACAATGCGTGCCTGATCACGTCATACTACAAAAAACTATGCATCGAAGAAAAGCATGACTCGATCATGAAAAGAAATTTTTCATCGAAGAATGAATTAAAAATATACATTTAACTTCATCGAAGAATGACTTCAAAATATACTTTTTACTTTATCAAAGAACGAATTGACATATACTTTAACTTCATTACATGATGAATCGAAATATACTGCAGGATGGATCGAAGTACAGAAAAGATATAAATGCGCAAAGATTGGAGCACATGATGCAAGACAGGGGCACAAGCAAATCACAAAAGATACTACTTCGAAGTTTCATTGAAGCATCAAGCAGGAGCATGAACCAAGGTTCTTCGATAAGATCTAGTGAAATGGGTTTCGAGGTTGGCTTCGCTTTCAAGATGCTCGAGGAAGGTTGTACATACAAGAACTTCGCTAAGGACCCACTCGTAGTGATGCGTTGTCGAACCGCAACAAATATAATTCAGTTCTTAACCTTCACAATAAATAAAATAATATAGTGGCAAGAACAGATTCGTTCCACAGAGAAAGGTATGATTTATCAGTTGTATTTGAAAACTTAAAAGTAACCAAAGGGGGGGATGTTTGTGCAATAAAAATAAATTAAAACTATAGAAAATAATTGTTGAAAATAATCAGGAGATATGAATATTGGTTAAGGGTTCATCTTCAATCACATAATATGCATATGAATAATATTTGGAGTTTTTATTTAATCTCTCATCATCAAAAGCCCTAGAATACATCATCGCGAAAATATCCCGAAATTTCCTAATGTCATCACACACCATAACGATGAATGTGTGAATACTACGTAGAGAATAACTCAACACATCGAGTAACTGAGTTCAACTCTCTAAGAGCATTAATATATGTGAAATAGGCTAATCAATGCAATGAACTACCAGGAGCAGTTCATTCAACAAAGGTCATATTCTACATACAATTCCTAAAAGCTATCACCGCAATTGGAATTATATTGTACTACTTGTGAAAAGGTTCATCGACGATTTCGTATCTCAAAACCTATTTCTAGTTATAGATATAAATATAAACTAATTTAATTTGTAACTTAAATCAATAAATATCCAATCTTAATGCAATACATCAATCATGCATTCATACGCACAGTAAAATAAGAACGATGATGAAAAGAATAATTATAACTCCAAAATTAATCAAGTAGCCTGTTTTTGATATCCGACTACATCCCTAACCAATATAAAAGTATTTAGCTAGACATATCTTTATTGAAATCCATAGAAAATAATAAAGAAAATATGAAAAAGCATAAAAACCCTTGTTCGCGGCGCCTCGAGAATCATGCCAAAAACCCTCGCCGTGAACAGTAACTCCCCTTCCAGAACTCCTCCTGGAGCTCGCGTCCAGAACTCCTCAATGTTGCGTGATACCTCCTTTTTTCCAAACTCTCTGAACTGATCGTATGCGCGAGTATTTATTCACGCAGAAACCTTAGTTTAGGAAATCCTTTTCCTAATCCAACCCAACAATCCAAAAATCTGACCCATTACAGGAGCCCAGCAACCAACTGAACCAAGCCCATCCAGTTATGGTATGTCAGTCCCGTAAATCCGACAGCACCCCCTACGCGGTTGCACGTGCGAGTCGCACACGTTCACCTTCTCCTTCTCATCGTCAGCGCAGAACCCGACGGACAAAACAGATCCGTCAACACCCCACAGACGACTCCAATCCTCCTTCTCAATCAAAATCCAACCAAACTCAAGACTTAAATTTACTTGAATTCCCCTGTATCAATCAGATAATTTCCAATCACCGTCGTCTCGTCTCCGTCATCAGCACCTTCTCCAACTCCGACGGTTAATGGCAGAAGCCATTTCCTTCTGTTTTGATTGTATGCTCAGTGTTGTTGATAATTAATTAGCCTATTACAAACATCAAACCCTGTCTTTGTTGTAATATCGAGTCCCCTGATGAAACTCCTGATTCCAATTGAGTTCTGTTCCCGGCTTCTGGTTTCGTCGGCGATGAGAAATTAGAATTAGGCCATGTTTTCCATTTGGGCCTTGTTTTTGAGTGCCCCTTATCCTCTGAAGGGGTTGGATATAGCCGACCAGCCCCTTTCCATATTGTATGCCCTAAACTCAATTCTGCCAAAGCCTCCAGTGACTCCTGTTTGCGACACCTTTGAGCTTGTATCCTTCTAGTGTTCAAATACCACCAACTTCATATGACTCCAAGTTGTGAATTGAATTGTTTTTGCTTCATCTTATTAAATATGATTGCAAAATACCTGCAAAATAGAAAATGGTTAAAATAAACAATGTATGAGGCTTAAGTCGACTAAAGTGTATAATTTAGGTACTCTTGAATAGGTGTTTTGCACACCTATCACGTAGACCGCAACATCAATAATACAAGGAGAAAGGAATCTTAATTTGGAGAAGGCAAAGTGATAGCATTCTTCGTTCACCAAGGAGCATGGCATCCTTCGTCTCACAATGGAGAGCCACAAAGTCAACACACCGGAGCAGTAACTGAGCAAAACAAAGAATGCAGGGGCAAAACCATTGGATGACAACCTCTTCATACAACAAATTAGTTTCGTGAATGGTACACTTCGGGAAGAAACAATATACAAGAGAATCTCGCATAGAAATTTTTCAAACTTATTTCTTTAACAACAATCAAGCAACAACAACGACACCAAACAACTCAAGAAGCCGTCTAGGAACTTTGCGCAAGAGCAGGAGAAAGTATGCATACTTTAAAAGCAATTTCTACTCTTCCGCTCAGTCCCTTCGACAGCAATGGAAAGCCAAGAACTCATCTCGCTCCAAAGATAGTCTCGAAAGAAGATTACTACAAAAGAAACACCTCAACTGCACCTCGAATACCACCTTTCGAACCAGCCACATCATGAAACAATCATTTATCTACATCGAAGTACACCAAGGAAGGTCACCTCAATGTTCGAAGGATCCTCGAAGTAACCATTCCTCATCAAGGAAGCCCAGTTATTCAAGTCCATCGAAGATCTAGCTTGATGGAATCCAACAAAGCACCAAAGTCAAATCCATGGCATCCATCTCCTTCGAGAAAAGAATAGCAATCAACTCGATCAAGTATACTTCCTCGACAACTCAACAAGACGTAAGGGTTACGAGTT
>JAJJMA010016584.1:0-10757 GCA_023529015.1 Papaver nudicaule | reverse complement strand
ATACTGATATAAAAGAACCCACCTACTCTTAATGAAATATGTCTCCATTATTTTTTCTTTGGATTAATATGAAAGAATGCACCTAGTACGATCATAATTGTTGATTGGGAGTGGCGAGGCTTCGCCGTGCCCCCCGTCGTTCATATTTAATGGAGCATGTATTAATTGAAACGAAGCAAAACTTATATAAAAGAACGCATCTGCTCTTTATGTAACATGTCTCCATTATTTTTTATTTGGATTAATATGAAAAAAATGCACCTGGTTAGATCATAATTGTTAATTAAGAGTAACGAAGCTCCACCCGGACCGTTCAGATTCGATGGAATATGTCTTAATTCAAATGAAACTAACTTACTCTAAAAAAAAAATGATATGAAAGAACGCACCTACTCTTAATAGAACATGTCTCCATTATTTTTTCTGTGGATTAATATGAAATAACTCACCTGGTAAGATCATAATTGTTGATTGGGAGAGCCCTGCCCCCGCCATTCTGATTCGATGGAACATGTATTAATTGAAATGAAGCTAACCCACTCTAAAAAAAAACTGATGAAAGAACGTACATAATCTTATGGAACTTGTCTCCTTTATTTTTCCGTGGATTAATATGAAAAAATGCACCTGGTAAGATCATAATTGTTGATTGGGAGTGGCGGGGCTTCGCCGCTCTCCGGCCGTTCATATTCGATGGAACATGTCTTAATTGAAACGAAGCTAGCCTATTTTTAAAAAAAAAAAAAAAAACTGATATGAAAGAACGCATCACTCTTAATGGAACATGTCTTCATTTTTTTCCGGTGGATTAAAATGAAAGAATGTACCGGGTGAGATCATAATTTTTGATTGAGAGAGGCGGGGCTTCGCCCTTCCTCAGCAGTTTAGATTCGATGAAATATGTCTTAATTGAAATGAAGCTGACCTACTCTAAAAAAAAATAAAAAATAAAATAAAAATGAAAGAACGCACCTACGCTTAATAGAACATTTCTTGATTATTTTTTTTATGGATTAGTATGAAAAAATGCACCTTCATAATTGTTGATTAGGAGCGGTGGGGTTTCGCCCCTCCCTGATCGTTCAGATTCGATGGAACATTTCTTAAAAGAAACAAAGCTAACCTACTCTTACGACATGAATAAAGTAAACTGGTATCAAGAAATCAAAATGTCTAAAGATTGTCGACATTACTTCCTCGTTTCAACCTGAATTATTGCCAAATCTACTTGATTTGTGAGTAAAAAATTGAAAAATCGCTAAGAAAACAATTGTCAAATCTACTTGATATTTTACGTAAATTAATATACGTCGAGAATGTCTTTTTTGCAAGAATACAATTGTCAAATGTCCAAATAAGACCAATTAAATGAAACATGAGAAATTCAATGAATAAGGAGCCAACAAAAGCCCAATAAAATGAACATTATCTCGACCTAGACTTTCATTATTATATCTCGGTTTGAAGCACTTTGTTCAATCTCTAGTCTACCCTGAGAGGTATGTGAACCCATTTGCCAAATATCTCTGATATCACTCATTCTACGCTCCTTTTCTGGATAAGCCACTTGTACAACACTCTCATTTGTTCAGTCTCTACCCTGGGAGGTATGTGGACCCATTTGCCATATATCTCTGATATCACTTATTCTACGCTCCTTTTCTGGATAAGCCACACGTACAACACTCTCATTTGTTCAGTCTCTACCCTGCGAGGTATGTGGACCCATTTGCCAAATATCTCTGATATCACTTATTCTACGCTCCTTTTCTGGATAAGCCACACGTACAACACTCTCATTTGTTCAGTCTCTACCCTGCGAGGTATGTGGACCTATTTGCCAAATATCTCTGATATCACTTATTCTATGCTCATTTTCCGGATAATCCACAAGTGCAACACTCTTATAAGCTCTCCCATAGACCTTCAGTACCTTAAAATTGTCTATCTAACTTGTTATGTTGAGAAGCCCTCCCATAGACCTTTAATACCTTAAAATTGTCTAGCTAGCTTGTTATGTTGCTATGAAATCTATAACTTGAAATACGAATGTCTCGTTAGTATTCCTTCAGGTATTTTCGTAGATGTATCTGAATGGTTCAACTATGGAGTAAACTATGTATACCAATGAACGTAATTTCAGCAACACTGAAGAAAACAAAATCACTAAATGGATGAATGATTTTGAGCAAATGCGTAGATTTACAAATTAACAAAAAATAGTGCTAATAACAAAGCAAAGTTGAGAATAAAGGAAATGGGTGCAAATAAAACAACAAGAAACATCCACCGATACCAAAACAAGAAAATGATGTTCCGAAATGTTACAGCAAAAACTACAGTCAGAGAAGAGAATATCTGAAAAATCAAGAGTTAATGAAGCTGCGACTTTAAATAGGTGAGTTCTTTCTCTAGTGTATCGTTACTCAATCTCAATTTCGAATTAGATAATTCTAGAGCAGAGCATTTCCCCATCAAAGATAAAATTTTTGAAAAAGCAGGGTTACCGAAATACAACCAACTTTTCGTTTGGGCTCGTGAGACTTATGGTCAGATCTGGACGATCTCAAAAATCAATATCCAGATCCGTTAACCTGAGTTTGGATCTCAAAGGATCAGTCCGACACAAGACAGGGTCTTGGTAAATCCAATGGATGGATTGGGGACAACGATCAGGTTTATTAATAACGTATTTCTTGTGTTTGCTTTAATTATATAATTAGAGAATATAATGCGGAAAGTAAAGCACACAAGACACCATAGATTTTTTTAACGAGGAAACTACGACCTGTAGAAAAACCTCGGGACCTCATTCAGATTGAACATCGCACAGTACAAACTGTCTACAAACACTAGCCTACTATAAGACTTCGGTCTGGGATGTAGCAGAGACCTACTCAAGCCCTCCAAGCGAATTGGCTACTGTCGCACTCCTTACGTCTCTAGATCCCCCACAGATCGTCACGCACTTGATTGCCCTAGCTGACGTCCTTTACAGGCCTAGGAGTTGCTTTAACCGTTGTTAAAGGCTTGTGTCAACAATTTCGGCTTTGCAACCTCAATTATCAACTGTATGTTTGAAATGTCCTCTATCAGTTTGACATACACAACTTCCTTCGGATTTCTCCAGGTCATACGGAAATCTACTTACAAGCGGGGGCTGACAAGTAAACTATGCCCAACTTGTCTCTACCTCAGTTGTAAACGAAGAATCATTTAAGAAACTTATACAACTGGAGCTAACTAGGTCTTACAACACCGGGTGCAGTCGTGCATTGCTTCCTTTCAAACCTCGTATGTAGCGTATCAGTTCTTGAATGACCTTATATCAGAAGAGAAGGACCGTAGAATAGACAAGAACGTGATCAGGTTACCAAGGTTATAGGTTACTCCGATTTCAACCACTAAGGTCTCAATCTCCTACCTGTGCTTCCCAACTCTCAAGAGAAGTCTTTATAGTCGTTAGGTAATTCCCAAGAGGAACTGCTACCTAATAGAGGATGACTATACCACAACAAGCATTCACTGAAGTGAAAAGAGTTTTACGATCACTTCCAAAAGGAATCTTCACGTATGCTTGATGCTTGCGGTTTTCATCCTTAGACACCTCTATTTATAGCACTCAATAAGATAGGTTGCTTAGGATTAAAACAACTAGTTTCTTGTCCCACAAGTCTAGGAAACCCTAACTTGCAAACCAAGTAAACATATATTTATCTCAATTGGAAAATTTTTAACATTTATCTGTCAAGTGTTTTGTTAGCTCAAAAACACTTCAAGATAGATATCCAACAGACCAGAGATAATCTTTTCTTATTGACACATTGAGAACCGTTAGATGGACCACAGAAGATATTTCGTGATAACCAAGTCCAATTAAGAGATAAAGGAGTTCAGAGTTTAACCCGTGTGAAAATCCCAAAGAATATTCACCTTGGGAGGTTCGCAAACCGTCCATCTGAATAACGACCAAATGCATCGAATCTGAGGTTCACGTACTAGTACGCGTACAAATTGATACTTTGGAACTCAGGAAAAATTCCGAGTCTCAGTTCACCGTACGGTTCGGGAACCGTCGTTTTCCAGATTAGGGTTTAACTTGGATCCGCTGGTAGTTCTGGGCTGGACCAGTACTTAGACGTGTTATACGCCCTTAGCTATAATCCACTGGACTCTTGCTCAAGAGTACTCCTTTAGATTCACCCATATCCAACAAGTGATTTGCAAGCAAACCATTGCAATGGACAAATGGTATCGAATCTATCTCATGCATTCTTGTAAACTTAGTATTTGTGGGAACAAATACCAACATAACTCATGGTCATGTAGACAAGAACACGATCTCAATCGTTATTAGTATCACTACTAAAGTAGCCGACTATTTCGAAAGATAGAGTAAGTAGAATAGAAGAATTTCCATAAAAGTCATAACTCCTACTAACCTTTTGTCGATGAAGAATAATTGATGTCTTCTTTGTCGTCACAGTATTCATCTTCAAGGTCTCTACTACTTAGTCCATATCCCAATTCCGAAATCTAAACTCTAGTAGGCTAAATCAAGAATTGTGTTTTAACACCTAAAACTGATAACCAGCTTGACATACCAACGCTAGTGGGTTTGACCGGACAATGCCCTAACAAATTCCCTTTCTAGAATAGCCTTAGAAGCACTCGATTCAGTAAGAAGCATGTTCATCACTACAACACGCTCTCTTACTTCACCTATAGCAGAATCACATACAAATTTCGTAGCTTTCAGGATTTTCAGTTCCTCCTCTTTTTCCTTTAGAAACTTCTGAGAGTTAGAAATAGAAATCTCCAGCTAATCAAAATCTCTAAGAAATGAAGAACAATTCAGAGCAGTCTGCGGATTCAATTGCATAGTCTTTTAATCTCTCGATCTCACTCTTAGAAGTAGAAAAATCCATTTCAGCCTTTTCAGCTTTTTCCATCCTTCTCATTAGAGCAGCCATGCTCTGAAAAGCAGTAAAAAGGGGGTCAATAAGTATAGTTTTCATAAAGATCCCATATAAAAATTATGAGACAAAGGATAGAAAGTTACATTCATCGCCGCAACCGCACCGAACACTTTAAAAACAGGAAGATTTAGAGAATTCAGAGAAGGCATATCTTCAGGGCGAACAATGGATGATAAAGCTTTATATGATAGTTCATGATTACCATAAATGGAAGAAAGATTGCGAAATTTATTTAGAATCTCAGAATTGAACTTACGATTATCAGAGGATTGTTGTAAATTCCTAGAAATACCAATTTCCTTACATAAACCAGTCTTAGCCTTCTTACTAGCATCACAATTACCTGTCGGAGAATCTTCCTTACCTCTTTTCTTAGAATTAATCACTTTGACTGGAGAGTCAGAAACTTCCTCTAAATTTGAATTTTTGGGCAAATTTTCTTATGCATGAAGGGATTTGCTGACTGCTTGGATGGGAGTAGAAAATTTTGAAGATTGATGAGTATTCTTACCAGACGAAGATCGAGGCCTTTTTGTAGATACACAAAGACGAGTATTAGCACAAAATTGGTCATTATTGTCATTAACATCCTTAGATTTCCTCATATGAGTAGTACCCCTAATCATCACCTGAGAAGCATACAAAGAAGTATGATCTGGAAAACAAGGAATTTGGTCCCATCGGACGCGATGTTGACTGAAATTGAATTTATCATCTTGCTTATCAGGTTTCCGGTTAATAGATTGACCCATTTGTTCAATTCTAGGATCAGCAATTGAAGGTGACCCAATTCGTCTGTAAAAACTCTCTATAGCAGATGCATTAAACGGATACAGGGTGCCTACAGGGTAAACGTCGGAAATTACAAAAGATAGAATTTACAGCAAGAACTTGAAAAATGGCAAATAAAGAACTTACACCTATAACGGAATAAATTGAAGATGTATGTCAGGCGACGCTCCGCTGAAGAAAGCCGATAACCACTTTCCCAATTACCAGAAATAATTAGGGGTTTAGTATGAATGTCATTGTCCACATTCAGCATTAGATCATTGCCTTTCCGGTCATATAAGGTTCTTATAAATTCAATTCCAAGAGACCACTCAACTCTTTTACAACGAATTGGAAACAAATGGGATCGCTGTCGATCTATTTGGTAAACATCATAGCGAAGGAAAATATCAAGAGCTTCAATAGATTTACTAGAAGATTTTTTGTTGTCATTATAGGAAATAGCATTATTCATCATCACATAGAAAGAATTAGTCATTTGCCCAGGATCCAAACCGACATACATGAGATATTTGCGAATCAATTGAGGAATAGGAAATTTCATAAAATGGAGTAGAAATTCAGAGATTAATAACTCACCAGTTTTAATTTTACTCATAGAAAATTTAGAGATATCTTGACATTTATAGACTTGACGAATAGAAACATCAACATTTTCAAGATAAGGATATGTCTTCTTCAACTTAGAACAGTAAGAATCAGTAGCCATTATAAATTTAGGAAATCTAGATAAAGAAGTAGATAAGCTAAATAGATCGGAAGGAGGAAGATGAAAAGAAAATAGTGTTCTTAAAAAAACAGAATAAGAAGAGAAATATTCTTGATAAGAAAAGAGGGAAAAATAAATATAGTAATGAACTATAAAAATCACCAAAACGCATACATACGTGTCAGACATGCTAAGAAAAAGAAAATACTAAAGGTCAAACAGTGACTGTAAATAATAAAAATGAATAGGCAGAGTCTGCCAAATTACAATCATGAAAGTGCATTATGCACTAATTGTTTTTGGAAAGGAGTACGCAGTACCCCCAACAGACAAATTTTGCATATAAATCATATAATAGAACCCACAAAAGCTGAGACACAATGATGTCTAAATACAACAAAAACTACAAAGTTTAATTCAAAACCAGTCCTCAGACTAGTTTTCAATAAAACTGGGGGCAAATATGTAGATGACAAAATATAGCATCCACCACAGAAGGCAACAGAAACTGGACTGGAGATACTGCAGGTCCTGCATGACGACTCGAAGGAGGATCAGACCAAGGTACCAGAGTCCGGATAGGCGCAAATAGCTGCGGATACAGAACCCGATACGACTTGAGGCGGTTAAGCGACAACAAAGACTGCCGAAGAGACTACGAGGTTTTGTCATCCAGGAGGCAGGAATTCGAGCGAAACAATCGGATCTTAGATATTTATCTGATGTATTTACTGATTTACCCCTAAACTTGTATTCCTGTCGTCTATAAAAGGCCAGCCACGCCTCATCTGTAAACCAAGTAATTCATGAATGAGAAAACAGACTAGACTCTTTCTCTTTAAACAAGCTCTCTCTATTTTACTGGCAGTATGGTTAGTTGAAGAAAACTATTCATACCGCATTATCGATCAAGTAAATTCAAACACTAGGAGAAGATTAGTAGATCAAAGCAAAGTCTAATAATCTCTTAGATCACCGGATTGACACCGGATAATTGGTGAAGGTATGATCTAACCCTAATTTCGTATCTTCACTAACCTTTAGCGAGGACGTTATGATTTATCAAGTAGTAAGCTTCGGTCTTCGTCTCAATTACCTAAAACTATCCTAGTCCGAGTTGTAGAGTAAACTTATCAAGGATTGTGTTTTTGTCATCTAAACTTGACAACTGACTTGAGATAGCAATATCAGTGGGTTCAACCGAGCAATGCTCTAACATTATGCCAGGTAAGTTTTTTATACTTCTTAATTCGAGTTTATCATTTCAATTGATCAAAAGCTAAAAAATCTCATATCTTTAACATCTTATAAAGAATGTATCTTCAGTACTATATTCGTTAGGGCATTGTCCGGTCAAACCCACTAGCGTTGGTATGTCAAGCTGGTTGTTAGTTTTAGGTGTCAAAACACAATTCTTGATTTAGCCTACTAGAGTTTAGATTTCGGAATTGGGATATCGACAAAGTAGTAGAGACCTTGAAGACGAAGATAGTGCATATAAAGAAGACATCGAATATTCTTCATCGACAAAAGGTTAGTGGGAGTTATGACTTTTATGGAAATTCTTGATTCTATTTGTTCTATCTTTCGAAATAGTCGGCTACTTAGTAGTGTTATAACGATTGAGATTTTGTATTCTTCTCTACATAACCATGAGTTATGTTAGTATTTGTTCCCACAATACTAAGGTTACAAGATACATGAGATAGATTTGATGCCCTTTCTATTGCATTGGTTTGCTTGAAAATCACATGTAGGAAACGGATGAATCTAAATGAGTACTCTAAAGCAGAGTTCAGTGGATTATAGCTGAGGGCGTAATAACACGTCTAAGTACTGGCCCATCCCAGAACTTCCAGCGGATCCAGTTAAACCCTAATTCTGTCCGACGGCGGTTCACGAACCGGTTCGTGAACAGTGACTCCGGATTTCACTCTTGAGTTCCAAAACATCAATTTGTACACGTACATGTACGTGAACCACAGATTTGATGAATTTGGACGGAATTCAAAAGGACGGTTCCCGAACCGTCCACGTGGATATTCTTCTGGAATTCACGCGGGTTAAACTTCTGACTCCTTATCTCTTAGTTGGACTTGTGCTTATCAGAATATCTTATGTGGTCCATCTAACGAATCTCAATGTGTCAATAAGATAAAGACTATCTCTTGTCTGTCGGATCTCTATCTTGAAGTGTTAGTGATCTAACAAAACACTTGGCAGATAAATGTTTAAAGATTTCCAATTGAGAAATCTAGGGTTTCTTTGTGTGCAAGTTAAGTAACAGGTTCGTTTACACGGGCACTTGCTAACTTGTAGGTTAAGTAACTAGTTTTTTTATTCCTAAGCAACCTATCTTATGGAGTGTTATAAATAGAGGGTTAAAGAACGAAAACCACAAGCATCAAGCATACGTGAAGTTTCTCTGTGAATTGATCGTAAACTCTTTACACTTAGGTGTGAGCTTGTTGTGGTATAGTCATCCTCTATTAGGTTGCAGTTCCTCTGTGGGATTTACCTAACGACTATAAAGACTTCTCTTGAGAGTTGGAAAACACAGGTAGGAGATAACGTACCTTTGTGGTTGTTATCAGATTAACATGTAACCTTGGTAACCTGATCACGTTCTTGTCTATTATATAGTCCTTCTCTTCTGCAATAAGGCTATTCAAGAACTGATACGTTACATACAAGGTTGAAAGGAAGCAACACACGGCTGCAATCGGTGTTGTAAGACCTAGTTAGCTCCAGTTGTATAACTTTCTTAAGTGATTCTTTTTACAACTGAGGTAGAGACAAGTTTGGCATAGTTTACACGGTTTACTTGTCAGCCTTCGCTTGTAAGTAGATTTCCGTATGACCTGGAGCAATCCGAAGGAAGTCACATTGTGTATGTCAAACTGAAGAGGATAGTTCAAACATACTGTTGATAATTGAGGTTGCAAAGCCGAAATTATTGACACAAGCCTTTAACAACGGTTAAAGCAACTCTTAGGCCTGTAACGGACGTCAGCTAGGGGAATCAAGTGCGTGACGATCTGTGGGGGATCTAGAGACGTAAGGAGTGCGACAATAGCCAATTCGCTTGGAGGGCTTGAGTTGGTCTCTGCTACATCCCAGACCGAAGTCTTATAGTAGGCTAGTGTTCGTAGACAGATAGTATTGTGTGGTGTTCAAAACAAATCTCCGGTGTCTTGTGTGCTTTACTTTCCGCATTGTATTCTTGTAGATACCATCGAAATCTACGGGACGAGAAACCCGTTAAGATCTCTAGGTGTCTAAAATGGTGAATTACACTTGAAATTATTAATTGAATCCACCACACAACTAAGGGAGTTGGGACCCAAATAAGGCACTGGTCAAATATACAGAAATTGGGGCGTGGAATCAAGGTGCGGGCTAGGAAGGTGTGAGGCACCTAGCCCGTCCAATCTGAAGATTGGCCTCTACTTTGTAACTGGGATAATAGGGTTTCGATGGCAAAAATAAATAAATATAATAATCAATTTTATTACTTTACAAATTAAATAATGACCTGCAAAAATAGCAAATTATCAGATTTCCACAACCGAATAATAAGATCAAATTCCAAGGAAAATTATAATTATATATGGAAAAGAATTAATTAGTGAAATATTAATCAAGTAATACTACTATTGTTTTATCATTCAAAATCAATCAATTATTATTCAATATTCAATCAATCAATTATTATTCAAAAATTACTTATTATTCAAAATCAATCAATTAATTCAATCAACTATTATTATTTTAAAAAAACCAATATTTATGAAATCAATGAAAGATAAAGTGCTAGAGGCTACCTGTTTCGCTGTCGATAATTCACTTGAATGTTACTTAGATTAATAAAGAAAACCAACGAAGCCGCAGCTTCCACAATATCGTATCCAAAATTCTAAACCATTTTTCTAGCACTAGTATTTTCCCCAATGATGTTTCTTCTTCAATTTTTCTCTTCAATTATTCTCCCTAAATTTTTTTCTCCCCCTTTTCCAAAAATCTAACTCCCTTTTATATTGTTTTCCAAATAACTAGGATCTTAGGATTAAATGATTTCCATCGAACGACTCACATTTCAAACCTAATATTCTAACCAAATTAATCAAAATTCATTCCAATTAGTAAAAATCTCAAATTTTATTTTATTTCATTTTCCAAATTTATGAAAGATATCATTTAATTCCTCAAATTTTAGTCAACATGGAAATACTTGGAACCGAAGCTAATAACGGTGGCCGACTAATGAAAATGTAGGG
>JAJJMA010016580.1:0-19654 GCA_023529015.1 Papaver nudicaule | reverse complement strand
TCTTACAGGCTCCAGACTGTTTGACCGCAAACCAAGTAGAATCCTAATTTTGACTAGTGCAAAACAGTTGTATTCCTCTATCTGACTTGGCATTTAATGCCTCTGTAGTACCCTCAACCTAACCCGTGCTTTAGCCTGTCGCACTTTACACGTGTCTAATCCTTAAGCGGGGTGCGGTCAGTTACTTTTTAGGGATTATCCCATACCTCTCGGTGTGTTCACTAACTTACTACCACCCCTAGATGATGCCACGTGTCCCTCAGATTTCTGGTACCTACACTGGCGATGGGATCGAACCCCGGACTCAACTCCCACTTGGGAGGGTAAGAATCCACTGAACTAAAGCGTGGTTCCTAGACGTCAACCAACTTGTTATCCTTCCAAAACTGACAGGCTTACTGAGTGGTTGTCTACCCTTTAGCCATTCATTCAATCTAAGAGACTTTGTCAACAAAACATTGAGATTTGTAGCGGGCTAATGAGAAAGGTCTCACCATTGGATTCGTTGGAGGGCTAAATGATGGTCAACAAATTATTTTTGTTATCCTCCTAATGTCAAGAGAGGGAAGTCAGTCCTCTCTGGTGGTGGTGGTGGAACTCACATTCGTTCCAAGAAAATTATGTGACTGAATTATACGGTACCACTTCTTCTAGTCAAACAACAATTGAAATTTTTTACCTTTATCTTTTCAAATTGTGATCATGATATCTCGATATCATTTTCTTTTTGATACATGACATACATTATGGCATTTTCCTTGATAGATTCAAAGCTACTGAGAATGCCCCTAAAAAGACCCAGAAAGATTCAAATAAACATAATGTGCCAACCAAGCCCCTGTTAGCCAATTGGGATCAAAAGGGGGTTTTTTCTCTCTCCGATTCTTGCTCTGAAAATCGTTTTGAGAGTTAGTTTTAATGAGTGCAATCTAGATTGCATGTGTGTGCTTAAAGAATCTTCTCCACTACGGCAGAAGATTACAACTAATCCATGCTTACAATTAATCTCTTAGCAGTTTTCTGATATTCCGTTAATAATTTTTTCGATCCATGATTGTCGGTTTACAGTTCTTAGAATTTGTTTAGGTAAGTTTTTTGGTTTTCATACTTAATGTTTTCAATCATACGATAAACACCATACTAGATCTACTTTTTTTCCTCTCTAGTCCTTAGCTTCACAACCTTACAGTTCCAACATAACAGTCTCTCATCTTTTTCACCTCCTTCCTCATCCTTGTCCTATATGATTGTCTAATATTTCTTCTTCTGTGGTTACGTCATGATCACTAATTTGATGTTGGCCTTTCAATTTCAATCGCAACATGACCAATTAAGATCTCCTATACATCTCTCTGTGGAATCTTCGTCTAGGAGATGTTGGTCTTCTCAACTAACATAATTGGGTCTTGCTGTTCAAAATAATCAACGAGTCCATATTTTTTTTCAACTACTCCTACTGTTATTCTCCTTCTAATCACTCATGTTTGACTTCTTAATCTTGCTATTATAACAGAAATCTTTTACTTCGAAGCTAAATTGGAGTTTCTATGTCTGTTTCCCTTGGTCCTGTTCTATCCGTCACTCTCTTTTTCAAGGATGGAGCATGGATTTTTGGCTGCTTCTTCCTCTTCTCGAATACAGTCGTTTGTCCTCCTCCAAATTTCAGTAACTACGGAGACTATATCGGGTTATGAATTGGTATTTCATTTGGGTGTCCTTGTACATGCAAGCACAAATATTGTCTCCGTTGGGGGATTTTTTTTGAGTCAGCTGGATTTGTACCGGTCATTTGGGTTTCTATTCGTCGTGCGTCATCCAGACAATTGGGTTGCCGTTAGTGAGTTTGTTTGTAAATTGTCTCTGACCCCATTCAAATTCGTCACTAGACATACGTGTAGGGTTCGCTGCAAAGTTGGTTTTAGTTTGATACAATTTATGTCCTCAGTGTATTCATCTTCAACTTCTTTAGTGGTTTCGTCTGATTGCATTCATGGTTCGACTATGGTATGGGTTACTGGATTCGGTTCTCCAATATTTTTCGTGATTTCGTCTGATTGCATTCATGGTTCGACTATGGTATGGGTTACTGGATTCGGTTCTCCAATATTTTTCGTGATTCAATCAGTTAGGCTCCGATATGTGGCGAGTCAAATAGGGATTCAATTGGCTACACGAAGGATTGGCTGGGGTCGGTACAAAGTTCATGCAAAGACAGTTGTCACGAATATTGTTCACATGTTCCTTGATGGGTTTATATGGCACAAAAATGGTCTATAGGACCAAAAAACCAAAAATCAGGTTGTAGAAGACCGTTAAACTTTGATATTGTTCTAAAAGACAGATAAGAAATAGATACTTTTTTAAAAAGAAGTTTGGGCAAATGGCCCAAAGCCTAGTCATCAACTGTAGTAGATAGTTACAAATCTGCCCCTAATCACAACAAAATATAATTAGATAATGAATTCGACCATGACTAAAAACTGCCTTCTGTGATGACTAAAAACTGTACACAACAAGGACTAATAGCACCTATCATCTGTAAATTCCAGCAACCTAAACACGTGCTTCTTATAACACTTGTAACCTCCTCATTCAATCCATTTCTGGTATTCAAATCATTGACAGCAACACCAAAACAACAACTCCACAAGCTATAGACAAAATTGCCAGAATTCCTATTAGAAATCATATATAGATAATTGAAATCAGACCTAAGTTACGTTAAAAGAAATAGTCCTAATAATTCTTGGATCATGGGACAAAACACCTATGTTCTATGAACAATCAGGCATCAAATTTGTACAATGGATGCATCAACTAACAATAAAGAAAAAGATAAAAGAATTAGAAGCATATCACATTTATTGCCACACTAGCAAGGGCCACCATAGGGCGCTCTCTTAACAAGAATCTGATTCCCAACTGACTACGAGAACAAAGAAAATTGCAGTTTAATTAGCACAGAAAGTTGCAGCTTTATTAGATGAGAATCAATGAATAGTAATGTTTGATTGCAATGAAGTATATATGAAAATATACTAGTAGATTTTAGTATAATGTTAATGACGTTACAAAACGAAATCACTTGAAATGGGAGTGTAAAGAAACCTCCACAACAAACGCCAGCAAAGAAGCACCCTGCAATACTAGAATTTAGTATATTGTTCATGACGTTACAAGGCGAATTCACCTAAAATGGGATTGTAAATAAACCACCACAACAAACGCCAACAAAGAAGCAATATGCACATATCCCCTGCATTTACAAAATATGATGTGTTCAAAAATCATAGAATATTGTATTCCTATCAACCTAGCTTCGTGAATAGTGTAAAGAAGTAATTATGGGAAAGGAACATCACACACTAATGCGCCTGCTAGAAAATATGTTGGGTTTCTCACTCCAACAGAAAATCGTTCAACTGTAGTGACAAATCAGAAGGTAGAAATCATGAAGACAAATATTATCATAATATTCTAGAAGCAAAAGAGAAATCGAAAGGAGCAGTGCCAGAGTTCACAATTATTCCCTCTTATACCAGGAAGGCCATAGCACAGTCTCGACTCACGGAAGAACAAAACAGAAATACATGAGACTCATCATATAGATATGTTAATCTAATCGGTGTATGTGGAAAAGCTCATTTTATTAAATCTGAAGCACCATGGGTTCATAAAAGTAAGAGGAATGTGAAAACAAGTCTTAACTACCCCAACCCCAAAAACCATATTCGATACTTGTACGAAACTTAAACACTACAGCAAATACTCAACTCTGTCTTTAAGGCTATTTTAGGTTAAAACACCACTATGGAAGATAAATGGCTTACTTTGCACATATATGCGATGCTCAACTCAGAACATAAACTCACCAAAACCAATGCGACGTTCATATCGTTGCACAGCTTGCAATCCCAATTGCACGAATTCATTAATTTCCACAAAGCTTGCAGATTTCCACTAAACTTGAAATTAACTAGCAAAGGAATCACCATATATCTTCCGCAGACCTTGGTAACTTGATTTTCTCATCCTCAGTCCATTCAGTCACCAAACCAACCTTAACCTGCAACCACACACATAAATTTAAAGTGATTTGTACCCAAGTATTAATGGTATAAACAATATGTACCTAGGTACCAGTGGTGATAACACTGATAGTACCCAGGTACCGGTATTATAAACTAAGATAACATTAAAAAATCTAAGATAACGACAACACTGATATAACCCAGGTATAAGTGGTGGCAACACTGATAGTACCAGGTATACAAGTGTTGACAACACAGATAATACCCAGGTATACAAGTGTTGACAACACTAATAATACCCAGGTACAAGTGGTGACTAAGCTATAATTTTTGAAAGAATGTGGATCTGTATTTTTTCACCTCTGAAAGGTTAAAACAACAAATTTCTACCACATATACTAGGGTACAAGTGCCAAATTAGTAAATAAGTAGTTTTTTATGGAAGTAAGTTGTTTTTGTAAATAATTCACATGAATGAATTGTTAACCAGGTCAACATCAATTTTAGAGAAGTAAACATTCTCAATTATGTTCTATGATAAAGTAGTTTGGTTAGTGGGTAAAATTTGTAAAGCCAAACCTAGTTCATAATTAAGACACCACTGAGATGTCACCATAATGCGGACAATAATTGTAATTCAATCTGCAACATTTTATTTTCCCTATTATTATAGATATATGTGGTAAGAAATCAAAAAGATATCATGCTTTATGCACATCTCTTATGGCTCTAGACTTAACAACTCAGAACTTGTAGAAAAATAAGGGTTGAAGGAGAAGAATAAGAGAGAATTAGAGAGGAATCGGGAGACAGAAAAGTAGAAGAGATGTTGAAAGAATAATTGTATTAACTTGTCCTCAATGCTTACAGAGCTTGAGTATATATAAACATCATGACTTCTTAATCAAGTTTAACTTGACACCCAAGGCATGAAAGCCGACTTCCTAAAATAATAAACTTCCTAGCTTAAGAATTTAAAGCAAACTAGAATACGGTAATCATAATTAAGGTAAGGGGTGTTGGTATCACAACATCCCACCCTGCTTGAAATCAGACTTGTCCTCAAGTCTCAAAAGTTGGGAATCGAAGCAGCAACTCATCTGCATCTTCCCATGTAGCTTCAGCTTCTGAGTGATCCTTCCATTTAACAAGCCATTTGGTACCAGCAGCATTGCCTTTCTTGTACATCTTCTGTTCCAAGACAGTATCAGGTTCCCATTTATCATAATCCATAGTAACAGGTAATTCAGAATTAACTGTTTCAGATGATCCAAGCTTCAATTTCAACTGCGAGACATGAAACACAGGGTGTATACGGCTTGTGACTGGTAACTCCAAATGATAAGCAACAGATCCTATTCTTTCAGTAATTCGAAATGCACCATAAAATTTAGGTGATAGTTTAGAGTATGAAGCAGTGGCCACTGTTGTCTGACGGTAAGGCTGTAGTCTCAGAAAAACCAACACTATAGTTGGAAAGCGGCAATGTTGGCTTGACAGACAAGTACATGAAGTTCTAAAAGAGTGTTTTGTTAGGAAACTCTTGTGTTTTAAGTTCCGTAAAGTTCTAGAAGTTTTCTATGTTTAGGAGTTTGAGTTTATTAAGGAAGTGTTAAGTGTTTTCTATTCTAGGAAGTCTGGTATATCGACTAGTATAAATAGGCTATGAAGCCATGAAGTTATGTTCATCAGAATTATTATTAATCTATCAAGTTTATCAAATTCCCTCTTACTTTCATAAGTCTTTGTATATCAGATTTCTACAGTGGTCAATAAACAATATGAAAATATTTGTCATACGATAGCAGATTAGGTTAGCAGATTAGGTTCAGATGCATGGAACTGCACTGGAAACGTACCTTACGATATACTACGTACGTCCTTTCCCTACTGTTACAATGAAGCCTTTAAATGGAATTATTCATTGGATAGGAAACAGTAAAGTTATAGTTTCATTCGATATAGTTGAAGAGCGAACCAAAGTGATCGAGACACCCAGTTGCTGTCTTGGGAGAGGACCTTTGCCTATCAGTTAATCCCAGATCACACAAAGGCAACATTGATCTATGGGTGATGAAAGATAATGGAGTTGTAGATTCTTGGATCAAAATTTTCAGCCTTTCGAAAGAAGAATGCAGTTTCAATTCATTATGGCCCCTACATTATCTCAATAAGAACCAGGGGATACTATTAGAAGGGAAACATTCAGGCGGGCATGCTTTAGTATCCTATGACCTAAAAAATGGAAAACTTGGGACTTTGGATATCCTCGGCATACCGAAGTGCTTTTCTGGGAGGACAACTAGTTTTGTTGGAAGTTTAGTTTCACCTGAATTCGCACAAGGTACAAAAATATCTAACGTGGTGTGAGGTCGAATTCATATAGCTGCAAAAGATCTATTGTAGACACCAGAGTATACTTAATTAGAGGTCGTCCATTTTGAGTAGTTACTGGCCAGCAGATTTACACATATTGGCCACCGAAATATTTGATTGAACTTTTGTCTCCGAACCTACTTACGCTCAATTACAAGTAATCGAGTGGTGTGTGGAAATCTACATAAAATTGATGTGCAAAATTGCATTCCACTCCAATGGGAAAGTGGTCATTCATTTTCCTTTTGCATTCCTCTCCAATTTGTCAACAGATGGATTACCTCTTGATCAGTCTTCTTCAGATCAAAGGCATATTTCACACAGCACCTTTACACATGCCCACGCGTCATGGAAGTCTGTCACGGTCAATGTTAAAAATTAATTTTCCTCCACAAATGCATAATGCTCCAAATATGTACAGAAATCTTGCTTCACAGGTTGTATACAGCCGTAGAGTCAGGAGTAATGTGGATCTTAGGTTACTCCAGCTTCACTGCCAACTTCAAGCCCCATTCAACTCCTAGCTGGGTCTCATGGGTGAAAACAGTATCAGGACCAGAGCCACCAACCAATCGATGCACCAAGAGGGGATACCTTTACAAACTTGTTTAAAGTGTTTGATTGATCGACAAAACACATTTGGGCCGGCTATATATTTAAGTCAAAGATATCTGCTCAAGGTCTTAAAAGTGATTTTAAAGACTTCAACATATTAAAGGGTCTCCTAATTCAATGAATCAGTGGGTTGGTGGTTGCAGCATTCATGTTATGGAAAATGAAACGAGGAAGGAAAACTCACTGGAATGTCTTTCAGACACTTAAACTAGTGGGTTGGTGGTGGTGTTATCATCCATTACTAGAAAACTTATATTTTTGATTTTCAAAATAGTGATCATGAAATCTACGTACATGATTAATATTGACTTGACTCCAACTTAAGCCTTTTCTGGCAGCAAAACGAAATGACATAATATAAATACAACACCTTGCTTGCGGGACTTGATTAATCATTACTCGAAACTAAACGAAATCTATTCTCTAGATGTTGCTCCGAGTAAACGTCGCTTCTGTTGTTTTATTAGTTTTGGTACTGCTATTAGTTTCATCTTACGGTGTTGTTCTTTTCGGGCATGGTTCTTCGTTTTCTTCAACCCATAAAAAAGTATTACAAGTAGTAAATGAAGAAGAAGTAGATGTTCTTCTGAAATGGAAATCAACCCTTACTAACTATACTCAGTCTCTCCTCCCTTCGTGGAAGAGAAATTCTAGTGCGTGTACAACGAGTCCATCCAACTGGTATGGAATCACATGTAACAACCACGGAAGCGTTGCGGAATTGAATATATCAGGTTTGGGTTTACAAGGTACGCTCCATGGTTTCAATTTCTCTTGTTTCTCAAACTTAGTCAGTCTTGACATGAGCCACAACAAACTTTTCGGAACCATTCCGTCCCAAATCTGTAATCTATCGAAACTCACTTTTCTTGATCTTTCCGTTAATAACCTTTCTGGACATGTTCCACAAAAAATAGATTTCCTCATAAGACTGCAATACTTGGCCCTTTCTAAAAATCATATCAGTGGATCCATCCCTCGAGAAATTGGCAACTTATATTTTCTTAATCATCTACTGTTTTCATCAAATAATATCACTGGTTCACTTCCCACTTCGATAACCAATTTGAGTAACCTGAGCACTCTTGAACTATTTGATAACCAACTTTCTGGCATCATTCCTCAAGATATAGGAAGGCTACGGTCTCTTACAGCATTATCTTTGTCCCGGAATTATCTCAGTGGTTCAATCCCTAATTCTTTAACTAACTTGACTAGATTGAGCACTCTTCTCCTAATGCGTAACCATCTTTCTGGCATCATTCCTCAACATATAGGAAGACTACGGTCTCTTACAAGATTTTCTTTGTCCGCAAACAGTATCACCGGTTCAATTCCTACTTCTTTAACCAATTTGACTAGCCTAGACACTGTTCTCTTGTGGGGTAACAACCTTTCTGGCATCATTCCTCTAGATATAGGAAGACTACGTTCTCTTATAGACCTGGATTTCTCGTCGAACAATCTTAGAGCTTCAATCCCTACTTCAATATGCAATTTAACCAACTTGACTAATTTATCAGTTTTTGGAAATCAACTCACTGGTACCATCCCTCGAGATATTGGCAAGCTAACATCTTTAGAAACCTTATATATGTACGAGAACAATCTTACTGGTCCTATCCCTGCATCGGTGGGTAATTTGAATAGATTGACTTGTTTATCTCTTTTTCAAAATCACCTCACTGGTTCGATACCGATAGGAATCAGTAATCTAACACGGTTAACATTTTTGTATTTGGATGTGAACAAGCTTTCTGGTTATTTACCTAAGAATATATGTCAAAGTGATACGCTTGAAGACTTTGTGGCATCTAATAACCATTTCACTGGTCCTATACCAAGAAGCCTAAGAAATTGCACTAGCCTTGTAGATCTAGGGCTTCAAAATAATGAATTGATGGATAATGTAACAGAGGCGTTTCACGTGTATCCACATCTAGATCGGATGAACTTGGATAACAATATGTTGTTTGGTGAACTCTCAAAAGACTGGGGGGATTGTCCCAATATCACATTCCTATCCTTCACAAGGAACAATATCACTGGTAGGATACCATCTGAAATGGGAAAGTTGAAGTATTTAAGTGAACTTCATCTTGCTTCAAATAACTTAGTAGGGGAAATTCCTACAGATTTGTCGAACTTGTCTTCATTGATCCAGTTAGATTTAAGTAATAACCAGCTTTCCGGTAGGTTGTCTGTTGAAGTTGGAATGTTATCCAACCTCCAGTATCTCGATTTATCGAGAAACAAACTCATCGGCTCAATACCCAAACAACTAGGCGAATGTTCAAACTTATTATTTATGAATTTGAGCACAAACAGTTTTAATGAAAGCATCCCACATCAGATCGGAAACCTGGGTTCTTTACAGATTTTGCTAGATCTTAGTTACAATGGGCTGACTGGAGAAATACCCTCCGCTCTAGGAAAACTAAGCAAACTGCAAACACTAAATCTATCCCACAACAAGCTTTCCGGTTCAATTCCATCTTCATTGGATCAAATGCTTAGCTTGACAAGTATCAATATTTCGTATAATGAATTGAGTGGTCCTCTTCCAAACATCAAGGCTTTCAAAGATGCTTCAATTGACTCTTTGAAGAACAACAAAGGGTTATGCGGTAATAACTCTCGAGGCTTAAAACCATGTAACTCTTTGGTTGTGATTAGAAGAAAAGAGGACAGGCATAAGCTTTTGCTTGTAACTCTACTTCCTTTGATTGGTTCCTTGTGTCTTTTATTTGTACTTTTTGCCATCTTGTTTCGCCTTCGTAAAAGAATGGTAAGAAATGCGGCACCTACAGATCAAGCTATGACTACCAATCCTGGAAGAAATTTATTCTCGATTTGGAATTATGATGGAAAAATAGTGTTTGAGGACATAATTGAGGCAACAGAGAATTTTGATACCAAATATTGCATTGGAACGGGAGGATATGGGAGCGTTTACAAAGCAGAATTGTCAACAGGTCAGGTTGTTGCTGTGAAGAAACTTCATCCATCAGATGAAGATTCTGAGGCATTTGATCTCAAGTCATTTGAATGTGAAGTTCATGCATTGACAGAAATCCGACACCGGAACATTGTGAAGCTATTTGGTTTCTGTTCTAATCCTGAAAGGCGGATCTCATTTTTGGTTTATGAGTTTGTGGAAAGAGGAAGTCTGAAAAATGTTTTATGCGATGGAGAACAAGCTGTGGAGTTCGATTGGTTAAAGAGGATAAGATTCATCAAGGGAACAGCTAATGCACTTGCTTACATGCACCATGATTGCATTCCAGCCATAGTTCACAGAGACATATCTAGCAACAATATTTTGTTGGACTCTGAATATGAAGCACGAGTTTCTGATTTCGGTACGGCAAGGATTTTGAAACCAGACTCATCAAATTGGACTTCACTTGCAGGAACCTACGGATATGTTGCACCAGGTATATAATGCAACTTAGACTTATATACAACCTTTTGTTATTGGTACTATTTTTCTGAAATTAGTTTGTAAATTGAGTGCACATCCATTTATTTGTTTGTAATATTGTTCTTACAGAGCTTGCCTATACGATGAAGGTGACCGAGAAGTGTGACGTTTATAGTTTTGGGGTGATCATACTAGAGGTTCTAATAGGAAGGCATCCATCTGAACTCATCACACTACTCTCGCAAATTCTTCTTTCATCTTCGTCTTCGAGTATTGACGGGAAAAATATAAGGTTGATTGACATATTGGATGAAGGCATTGGAGCACCACCAGAAGTTGTTCAGGATGAAATACTTCGTGTCGTGAAAGCTGGATTTTCATGTTTACGTGGTGATCCACTTACTCGGCCAACTATGGAAGAAGTATCCGCGGAGCTCTCATCATCAGCTCAGAGCAACACATCTTTGCAAATGTCCTTTGAGACTATTACTTTACCAGACCTACTCATGAGATAAGCTAGGTCTTGTTTCTCTTACATCAGTATTAATAGTATGCTACAGCTTAAAATAACACGTGTATGTGAAAATAAGATTGATCTTCAATTCTTCGTGGTATTAAATTTGTTTTGTTTGCTGTATCAACAAAGCATTTGTTACGACACCAACACTGCGCGTTTCTTATTTTTTTATTTAGTCTTTACTTGTTTTAGTTAATCAGTTTCCTAGTTTAGTTAAACTCTTAATTACTTGCATTGCAGCTTTATATACTCTTGAGTATTCGAAGAAAATCAATCAATACAACCAGTTTATTTTCATTCAGTTTCCTAGTTTAGTTAAACTCTTAATTACTTGCCTTGCAAGGTTGCGTAGCTTTATATACTCTTGAGATTTGTATTCGAAGAAAATCAATCAATACAACCAGTTTATTTTCATTCTTTCTTGCACAAATCAGAGGTGGTTAACCCCCAACTCAAAGGGTTTTATCCAGGGTCCTAATCAGTTATCAGTGATTCACCATTGTTGAGATCAAGGACCCTAACATCTGGTATCAGAGCAGGTTCAAGATCATCTCTAAATCTACCCAATTTTTTTACGATGCATAATTACACGGAGAATCTCCAAACTGTGCAAGCTAGTCTTACCGGTGTTTCTGAAAAGCTTGATACCCTAGTTTCCACGATTAATGCTCAGAACACTCAAGCTACAGAGATTGCCAAAAAGAAGACCGTTGAAAAGAGGCAGCTGTGTGAAGAAGATCGAGTCAATCGTCGGCAAGATTTAGCTTCAAACAATGCAACCCTAGCAACGGCTGTAACCAACAGCATGACCACAGCTATGGATACCATGACCACCACTATGTCTACCAACATCACTACAGCTCTGACAGCAGAGCTTACTACAGCCCTTCGTGCAGTTTTTACTAAGTTTCTTCCACAAGTGAATCAGCGGGGTGCTGGTCATGTTGACGGTGTTCATCAGGGCGCTAATCCTCCTCCACCACCCAGACCTACTACAATTAACCTCAAGTTCCTCGGTTTTGATGGAGAAGATCCTGATGGCTGGATTTTTAATGTTGAGCAGTACTTTGCAGTCCATACAGCCAATGATGTTCTCCGTATTACCATTGCTTCTGCACATCTCAAAGGTGACGCCAATGCTTGGTATAGATGGAAGCAAACAAAAGTCACAATTGTTACTTGACTAGAGTTTTGTTCTCATGTCCGTGCTAGATTTGCTCCTGAGAAATTTGTTGATGCTCGACTAGCCATCAGCACTATTAATCAGCAAGGTACGGTACGTGAACACATACCTGCATTTGAACGTTTGCTTAACTTTGTGGTTTTTCCTGAAGACTACTTGGTTAGTTGTTTCATTCGTTCTTTAAAACCACATATTGGAACTGTGGTCAAGTTGCTCGCTCCACAAACACTGACTGATGCTTTCACAAAGGAAATTCAGCAAGAGGATGCTTATGCAGCAGTTAAGTCTACTCAAAGGCCACCTTATCGTCCTCCTCCGTTTCGTTCTCAACCTACTACTCAACCTACTCAGATCAAACGAAATCCATTGCATCCAGGAGCTCGCCGACTGTCTTGGGAAGAACTACGTGAAAAAAGCGAAAAAGGTATGTGTTTTAACTATGATGAGTTGTTTAAACCGGCCCATAACTGTTTGAAGCCAGGGTTGTTAATATTAGAAGCGTGTCCAGAGATGCTACAAGTGGATACAGTACAGGATGGGGAAGACTACACTGAATTCCCTGAATCACAAGGAGAAGTGGATCCTACAATTTCTTTGCATTCGCTCTTGAGGTCGACCTTTCCAGCAACAATGCGTATGACTGGTTTTGTTAAATCTCAACCTCTGACAATCTTGGTAGACTCTGACTCTACCCACAATTTTCTCAGTCCTACTTTGGCCAAACAATGTAAGTATTGTATTCAGTCTAAGGATGCTGCTACGTGTTACAGTGGGTAATGGTGGTCATCTTTATACTCAAGGAATGTGTTCAAATGTTCCCATTCGTCTGCAAGGTCATCAGTTCACTGTTGATTTCCACTTGTTGGCTATTAGTGTATGTGATGCGGTTTTAGGAGTACAATGTCTTCGTACTTTGGGTCCTATAAAATGGGATTTTGAGAAGCTATTGATGAAGTGCCAGTTCAACGAAACAACTATTGAGTTGGTTGGTAATAACTCTTCCTCTTTACTGCTCTTGGATACAGTTCCCACGCAAAAATTACTGCGCAGAGAAGTTTATGGTGTCTACCTTCAGCTGTCTTCCTTAACAACTTCTGCAGCTATTGTGGATACTACCTTGTCTCCTGAGATTCGACAACTACTATCGAAATTCAAGGATATATTTGTTACTCCAACCTCTCTTCCCCCTGTGCGGTTGGATCATCATCATATTAAACTCTCTCCAGACTCGGCTTCGGTCAATGTTCGTCCTTACAAATACCCTCATTTTCAGTAAAATGAAATTGAAAAAATAATATTGGAGCTCCAGCAGGCTGGGTTCATACGACCAAGTTCAAGTCCATTTTCTTCTCCAATATTGATGGTTCGAAAGAAGGACGGCTCCTGGCGCATGTGTGTCGATTACAGAGCCCTAAACAAGTTAACAATTAAGGATAAATTTCCTATTCCTATGGTGGATGAGTTGTTAGATGAACTTCATGGCGCCAGTATATATATTTACAAAACTGGATTTAAGGTTGGGCTATCATCAGATTCGTGTTCATAAGTCCGATATTGCTAAAACGACGTTTAGAACTCATGATGGTCACTATGAGTTCCTTGTTATGCCATTTGGACTCTCGAATGCGCCATCTACTTTCCAGAGTATTATGAATCATCTATTCAGAGCCTATTTGAGAAGTTTTTTTTTTTTTTTTATGACATTTTGATTTATAGTTCAAATATGTCTGATCACATTAAACACTTAACTATTGTATTTGAAATCTTAAGAGCAAATCAGTTGTTTATCAAGGAATCCAAGTGCACTTTTTCGCAGCCATCCGTCAGTTATCTTGGTCATGTTATCTCTTCTGAGGGTATTGCAGTTGAGCAAGACAAGATTGAGAGTGTCTTATCTTGGCCGGTTCCTACCACAGTTAAGAGTCTCAGAGGATTTTTTGGTTTGGCTGGTTATTATCGAAAGTTTGTTAAGGATTCTGGGAAGATATATGCACCATAAGAGTCTGAAATATTTTTTGAATCAATATCTCATCAATGGAGCAACAAAAGTGGGTTTCTAAAATGTTAGGATACGACTATGAGATATTGTTTCGTCAGGGAAAGGAAAATATTGCGGCAGATGTTCTTTCTCGCAGCTCAGGAATGGTTTTCTCTGCGGTATCCACCCCAATATTCTCTAGTGTCCATGAGATTATTCAAGAAACAATTACTGCTCAGGAGTTTGATGTTCTAATTCAACAGTTCCGAAGTGACCCATCATCGAGACAACATTATTCTTTCACTAATAATGTTCTGCGCTACAAAGGCAGGATTGTGGTTTCTTCCACTTCAAAGTGGTGTTCTATTCTTCTTCAGGAGTTTCACTCGACTCCCTCGGGTGGCCATTCTAGTTATCTCAGAACATACAAACGTCTTCTACAAAAATTCTATTGGAAGGGTATGAAGAATGTAGTCAAGCACTTTATTTCTCACTGTGATGTATGTCACCGAAATAAGGCAGAAGCTATCTCTCCTCCTAGATTATTACAGCATTTACCTATCCCTGCCGATGTTTGGATGGATATTTCTATGGATTTTGTGGATGGATTTCCACCATCGAATCTAATGACATCTATTCTAGTAGTCGTAGATAGACTGTCTAAGTATGCCCATTTTATTGGTTTGGCTCTCTGACATTGCTGTTGTTTTTGTGTGCGAGATTGTTCGTTTGCATGGGATGCCTAAAACTATTGTATGTGATTGTGATCCTACCTTCATGAGTAACTTCTGGGAAGCATTCTTCTCTCTACAAGACACACAGTTGTGCAGAAGTTCTGCTTACCATCCTCAAACAGATGGTCAAACAGAGGTCACTAATAGAACTCTTGAGTGTTACCTCTGGTGCTTTGCGAGTATGCAGCCAAAAGATTGGTACAAGTGGCTACCTTGGGCCGAATGGTGGTATAACACCATCTATCACTCAGCTATTAACATGACTCCTTATCAAGCTGTTTATAGCAGAGTACCACCAACAATTTCCAGTTATCTTCCTGGTTCAACTAGTGTTAATGATGTTGACCTCAATCTCCAAGCTAGAGATCGTACATTGAGGATTCTGAAGTCTAATCTTGAGGCTGCTCAATCAAGAATGAAGACTTATGCCCATATCGACAGACTTCAGTTGCCAATCAGTCTTTCTCCAAACTTTCTCCTAAGTTCTACGGTCCTTTTCGCATTATTGAAAGGATTGGTGAAGTGTCATATAAACTTGAGTTTGCCGCTGCGAGTCGTATACATCCGGTCTTCTATGTTTCACAACTAAAACTTAAGCTAGGATCATCTTTCCATGTTGAGGCTATTTTACCAAAGGTGATAGATTATGATAAGTGGGAACCTGAGTTTATTCTAGAGCGTAGAATGTTCAAAAAGGGAAATGGGGCTGGTACTCAATGGTTGATTCAGTAGAAGGATCACTCCAAGGAAGAGGCGACATGGGAAGATGAAGATAACATAGTCCTGCGTTTTCCAGAATTTGAAGCTTGAGGGCAAGCTGGTTTTGAAGGGTGGTGGGATGTTACGACACCAACACTGCACGTCTCTTATTTCTTTATTTAGTCTTTACTTGTTTTAGTTAATCAGTTTCCTAGTTTAGTTAAACTCTTAATTACTTGCATTGCAAGGTTGCGTAGCTTTATATACTCTTGAGATTTGTATTCGAAGAAAATCAATCAATACAACCAGTTTATTTTCATTCTTTCTTGCACAAATTAGAGGTGGTTAACCCCCAACTCAAAGGATTTTATCCAGGGTCCTAATCAGTTATCAGTGATTCACCATTGTTGAGGTCAAGGACCCTAACAGCATTCCATTCCAATAGTAATAAAACAATGTTTGAATTCCTCAAATTTGAACAGAGAAAAGCCCACAAGATTTATATGGAGGGGGTGCAAACATTGAATTAGGCTTTGAAGCCAATTTCGCAAGGGGTAGCTAGTGCACACCCTTATGCAAGCTGATACGGGTGAAATAAAAAAAGGACAAAACAGTTTTTACTTTTTACGGGTGCTCTAGTTAAAATTGAAATAAACGGGCACGCTAGCCCCTATCCCAGTACACAAACTGCTACATTTTTATAGTTCTGGATATCCGGAGTACCCAACTTTAGGATTCTTTTCTGCAAATAATAAATCAAAACTTGAGTTTGTGTCTCGTCTAACAACTTTGAAGCAGTCATCGAAATAGCAAATCAGAGTGTTGGATGTAATGTCTCAGAGAGATCTAGTTTTTGGTAAGCAATGATTTCTTGCTGTAAACAATAATTTGATTCCACTTGATCTTTTTCCAGATAAATTTACTACTGACCAGTGCCTAGGTTGTTTGTTTCAGAGCGCATTACTGCAGGCTCCACCCGGATATATACATCATAGAGGCAAGGTAAACGCGTATCATTAATGGTGCACCAATATTGCTAGGGTAATTACTCTCGTGTAGTAACTAGTAACCAGTGACAGAAAGTTGTTTAGGAAGAAGGTCATGACTCATGAGAACTGTTTGGTTATGGTAAATTTGTAATTAGGGTCATATGATTGCTAAATTGAAAAATCACACCATTAATCACTTAGAAACTAACTTCAAATAATGTTAGAATACAGATTAGTGAAAAGCAGCTTTATATCTCTTTCTTAGTCTGGGTCCTGAGAGACTTTATTCAGGTTTGAATTCCATCCAATGTAGTTGCCGAATGACAGGATTGAACCATACAACAGAAAATGAATCTGAACATTTATCGGTAGATGCCATGGTTGAATTTTATCAATCGACAGAATGGACCATATACGTGCTAAGAAATTAATGGGTCCATTAATATTGTTAGCTGTCGTACATTATGCGTATGTTGTGGAAGTAACCAATACGTCTTGGCGGAGGTTTTCTTCTATGTTCTTAGGTAGCTATAGTTGTTGGGTGCGGTTTGATTGAAGGTACATTCATAATTGTTGCACTTTATGTGTATGTGGTGGTAGTAACATATACGTTCTTTGTCGAAGTTTTCTCCATGTCCATTGGTCCCTTTAGGTGTCGGTCGTGGTTAGATTGCAATTCTCAAGTGTTTTAATGATAGAATGGAGACAATTGCAAGTTGGGATAAGACTTTGATTTGACTCCAATTAAGTGTCATCTTATCCTGACTCTCAACTTGTGCAAGTATGTGTTTTTCAATTGTCAGTGCTAATGTTGATCTTTGCTTAGGCGTTTGCTGCCTAACCCAATATTGAAAGGGAACCTGTCTTTAATATTGGAGGTTATACAAAATAAGATTTTTATTATAAAACACCAATGGAAACTAGACTGGTTATTTTGGAACTGTCATAAGAATTTGAATTGTATGACAAGTTACTTAAGGAGAGGATAATGGGTTTGTTCCTAGAAGCAGGCTCTTTCTCCACGTTCCGTTAATAAAGGATTTTATCCGAAACTTATTGGAACGGATATCCGTTACCGCTAGTTAATGGATAATAGCATGTTAACGGAACGGTAATGGTAGAGCATATATCCGATCCTTTAAATATCCGTTACCGTTAAGGTGGTTTTTTTTAATATAATTTCACATAAACCTAGCTAAACTTTTTGCATTTCCGTTTATTTTTCGTATGAACAAGTAGTCTACTAGTACTACGACTTTGTTGAAATTCTTACTTGTATCACAATATTTTTTTTGGTATTACAAGATTGTAAAATTTCTACAAAGTATTATTTGTTTATATATAACTTAAAAATATTAACGAAACGGATAATTAAAGGATATAATCCGTTATCCGTTAATATTAACGGAACGGATACAGAATGAATTTTTACTATCCGTCGGATAATTAACGGATAACGGATATCCGTTAAAAATTAATGGAACGGATACGGTATGACCACTATCCGTTTAGTTAAGTACCGTTGACAGCCCTATTTCTTGGTGATGACTTGATTAGCATTCCAGTAGTATTCTCATAGTCCTGATTGCCGTGGCAATAAATGTTGTGGAGGTTTTCTCAATATACTTGATAACAAGAGAATATGAACCTTTGTTTAACAAATCACTGTAAAACAATTCTGAATGAGTCATAGCTGTTGTCATGTGTAATTACACTAGAAATTTGCGTGACAAAACTGAATCAATAAACAAGACTGGAAAATATATATAATGAATTGTTCACCCCAAATTACACTCATCCACTAGAAATTGTGTCATGTAAGTGACAAAACTGAATCAATAATAGTAAAATTGACTCGAAGGGAAGGTTCGAAGAATAGTATTCTTCCAACACTTTTCTCCTTTTGTTCATTCTAAGAATTGAACAGATAAGACCCTGATTATACTCGACCACAGAGAGCCCTATCTTGTGTGTCTGTGGATCAAAATGAAGCAGATATCCCCATCCGAAACCCCTTGCTGGTTAAGGTTGTAGATTTTTTCTGATTTGTTTTCTTCAGTTGACTGGAAATTAACAAAGTCTTCCAAATCAAACAAAAAAAGATTTTATTATAAAATACTACTTCTACTCGATTAGTTAATCATCAGCCAAAAACCAAAACTCTTGTTATCTCAAAATGTCGCAGCGAGTAAAAGTTTCCAGCGATTATTTTCTAGTACTGTTGGCACTTCTGTTGGTCTCATCTTACAGTGTTGCTATTTCTGCATATGGTTCTTCTTTTTCATCCACTCATACAAAACAACATTTGCAACATGAACTAGATGCTCTTTTAAAATGGAAATCAAGCCTTGTCAACCATACTCAATCTCTCCTCTCTTCATGGAAGATGAATTCTACTGCGAGTACAACGAGTCCATGCGAGTGGTATGGAGTCACTTGTAACAACCAAGGAAGCGTTGCTGAATTGAATGTAACAGGTCTGGGTTTGCAAGGTACGCTGCATAGTTTCAACTTCTCATCCTTCTCAAACTTTGTTAGTCTTGATCTTTCTGCCAATAAACTATCTGGACATATTCCAGAAGAAATAGGTTCTCTCACAAAACTGTTGTTCCTAAGCCTTTCTCAAAATGAAATAAGTGGTTCCATCCCTCAAGAAATTGGCAATTTACGTTCTCTTATTGATCTAGAGCTGTTCACAAACAATCTCACTGGTTTAATCCCTAGTTCTTTAACCAGTTTGACTAGCCTAGACATTCTTTCCTTAGGTGATAACCAAATTTCTGGCGACATTCCTCGAGATATAGGAAGGCTACACTCTCTTACAATCCTTGATTTGCCGAGAAACAATCTCAGTGGTTCAATCCCTACTTCAATTTGCAATTTAACCAACTTGACCTATTTAGCTGTTTATCAAAATAGCCTTTCTGGCATCATACCTCGAGAAATTGGTCGGCTAGGGTCTCTTACTAGCTTATACATGTTCATTAATAATCTCGTTGGTTCAATCCCTGATTCTTTAATTAATTTGACCAGCCTAGATACTCTTCTACTACAAGCTAATCAACTTTCTGGCACCATTCCTCGAGATATAGGAAGGCTACACTCTCT
>JAJJMA010016572.1:2476-21328 GCA_023529015.1 Papaver nudicaule | reverse complement strand
ATCTCCTTATATGTTTGGTGGATAGATTTTGGTTCATGCTTGGTGCCTTACATTACCGATTCTTTGATGTGTTCTCACAGGGTGCAGACTTATCCCATGTTATTTGTACAAAAGATGCTGCTCCAATTATAAAGAGCTACAGCCCGGAGTTAATTGTGCACCCAATTTTGGAGGAATCTTACAGCGTAAGGTGAAGCTTTTCATGCTCGACTCATCATTTTAAGAATTAGGTTGTTTTTAGTTGAGTGCTGATGTATGTGAAAGTACAGGGATGAGGATAGAGGCTCTATCTCGAGTAAGGTTCTTGCTGAGGTTGCTAAGTGGATGGAAAGATTTGATTGTATTGTTGTTGGTCCTGGTCTTGGAAGGGACCCATTCCTTCTGGTGAGACCTCTAAACATGTTGTTTTGGTATTCTGTGTACACTTGCTTTCTCAAGATGATATCTTCAATTGTACTTAATATATAATATAATTGTTGTTAAAATTTTTCAGGACTGTGTGAGTGAAATCATGATGTTAGCTAGGCGATCAAATGTACCAATCGTGGTGGATGGGGTATGCTTTCAGAAGCATACTAATGTTGCGTTGATAACCATAAGCAATTTATCATGTTATTTTACTATTTTCTTGATAATACTCATTAATTTACAGGATGGACTTTTTCTGGTCACCAATAATCTTGATTTGGTTAGTGGGTATCACTTGGCTGTCCTAACTCCAAACGTGAATGAGTATAAGCGTCTTGTTCAGAAAGTTTTGGGCACTGAAGTGAACGATCAAGATGCTTCTGAAGAATTATTATACCTTGCAAGAGGGTAAGATTTCCTGTATTTGCACCGATGATCAAAAATAGGGTTTTTAATTATAATGTAATGATCGCTCCCAAAGGCTGTGTGTTAATCTGGTTAGGTTCGTTTTTATACATAACTAATATGGTGATATGAAATCTCATGAGACCTTGTGCCGTTGTTGAAAATAACTTGGCTCTAGTGCAAAAAAAATCTTTGATATGTATACATGCGCAATACTCATATTAATACTTCCGTCTTGCTGAAAATAGAATCCTGGAATGTGCTCGAGAGTAGTTGATGGTATGCATATCTTTAACTTATAATCTTAGATCGGATGTAATTGTGTCACAACTCTTTGAATTCACCTTATGCTATACACATGAAACTAGGGAAGGTGCTCAGATGATTAGGTATTTGATTGCGTTGATGTCTTTTTTTTTTCTCGCTCAATAGTAAGAATTTTTATTTATGCTCAATCGTAACCAAAAAATACAAAAACTCCAGTTAAGGAGAAGAGCCGAACTTACAAAGTAAAAAAACAACTAGCTAAATCCTCATCTTCCTCCTCTAACACTGAATCCACCACTTCCTGCACTATAGATTTGCCAGTTTCATTATTCATGCAAATATTGAAAGCTTTATCCTTTTTAGATCCTGGGATGATCTCCTTACCTCCATTAACCATTCTTTGGTCTGTATACCCAAGCAACTTTTTTTGGCTCATAACTCTTGATAATGTCTCTTTTCTTTATTCTACAATCATGTTCAATATGACCACCCACTGTCTTACAGAAATCACAAAATCCTGGTAGTTTTGGAATGAAAGCCTTTTGATGAAACACACCATATTTATCCTCAACCCATACCTCATAAGAAATTTCTATTGCTAAATCAATCTCCATAAACACACTAGCATAATACCCTGCATCTCTTTTAGTTTTAAGAGTAGCAATGGACAATACTATCTTTTCCTTCCAATATTCAATAGGTAGACCTGGAAAAAGAACCCATACAAATGCTGTAGTACTCTTCTGTTTCTCAGGTTTAAATTTGGCTTCCCAAGCTCTAAGACTTAGGGTTTGAGATTCTACCTTCATTATCATGCTTCTTATCTATTTCATTATCTAATTGAATTATGAAGAAGCCTTAACCCAATGGAGTGAAAGATACCTTACCCTGTAATTTCCATTGACTTTTCAGAGCTTCACCTGCTGTTTCAATGTTCAACTTAACGAAATCCAATCTCCCGATGAGACTAAATTTCCACTCATCTCTACTTTCCTCAAGTAAATCATCATCTGCACGAACAGATGGCTTCTCTTCATGTTGACCATAAGCGGAAAATTGTTTCTCAAAATTTGAATCTAAATTTTTAGGTTTTTTCCATTTCAGAAATTTCTTCCGATGGATTTTTCTGAATTTCCGACATATTTATTATCATCTCTTCATAGAAATCCACCACCAATAATTGAAAACCAGCAGACAAATTTAATACTACCTGAATCGAAACCCAAAAACCACTCAAATCGAAAAAGATTGAGGAAAATAATGACCGAGTCAGTCGCCTGATTTTCAGAGTCTCTCTCTCTCTCTCTCTCTCTCTCTCTTCAACTCACTCCTATTACTCTGGTCTCTTTCGAAATAATCATTGCGTTGAAGTCTCACAGGTGATTCCGTGCGTGAGTTCTCCATATCATGCACTGTAATTGCTTGCTCGACGTTGCTGTAGTACATTGGTAAAGTTATTGGGTGATGATACCAGTAACCTGAGTTTGAAACTCGTCAACACGAAATTCTTTGCCGATAAAAAAAAAACAAAGATCAAAGTTGCTTGCTCAACTGGATTTGTAGGCATATGCTTTCGTTTCAGCTTTGGTGTCTGTTTGTTATCCAAACATATCGATTTGATAATGGTTATATAATTATAGTTAAGTCTGCTTACTGCTTTATGAATCATTGCATGACATCTTCTTAAAATCAATATTCTACTGAATACTTGGACGATTTGACTTAGATTGATTAATCACATAGTTTGGCTCCTCCTATCAGTGAAGCATGTACACACAAGTGAAGTAGATGCCATCACCATTACTGATGTTATGTTATATGCCGTTCTTTCTTGTTCAGGATTGGTGGCACAACAGTACTGAGGAAGGGAAAAACTGATCTCGTCAGCGACGGAGTGACTGGTATGATTTTGGAGGACTTAATGATTATCATGTTAGTTATGTAAACAGTAAACTCAACCACTTTTCCTTACATCTTCTGATCTCCTTTATTTGATGGTCCCATAAAATGGTTTGATTAAGAAAAGAAAAGAGGAATGGTTTGAAGATTAAAAGTCTAAAAATAGCATCACAGTATGTCAGCCCAAACTCTGAAGTTGGATGTACCAACTTTCTTACACGTAAATGCCTAGCCCCGAGCATGGAAAGATTACAATTAAGTTAAGGTTCCATGATGACACAACAATATGCCAATTAATTGACATGCTGCTCCACTATTAGTTTTCTAGAAAATGACATTTTTACATGATTGGCGTAGTAAACATGGTGAGCATTTTTGGATCTCCTCGACGGTGTGGTGGTCAGGGTGATATCCTATCTGGAAGGTTTGTAACTACTGATTCCCAGCTTGTATCTTATTGCAAAATAGTCTGCTTGCAGATTCTCTTTTGTTCTTTATCCCCTTCGAGCAAGTACTTCGGCGTCTTATGAGTATTACATTTTTTTTTTTTTAGGTTTTTCTATTGTTCTTTGACCACCGACGATAATCTTACCACCTATAGTTTTTTTTTTTTTTTCACCTGCAGTTGATATCTTTAAAGCTGATGGGTTTTATTCTCTTGTTTTTGGATTTAGTGTTGCCGTTTTTTCATCTTGGGCTCGGCAGTGTACATCTGTTTCAGAAAAAAAATCAAGTATCAGGTCTCGTGTTCTATTTCCTTTATACTTATTTTACGGAGAAGGCTATTGAGTGCGGTTACATTATTATCCATGTGATATCTAGTTTACTGGATGATCCTGCTTTGATTGGTTTTTAATTATTACAGTCAAGATAACCCAATGGTGTTGGGGTGCATTGCTGCTTCCGCACTACTGAGGAAAGCTGCATCTATGGCCTTCCAGGATAAAAAAAGGGCAACACTTACCACTGATATTATTGAATACTTGGGGAGAAGGTTACTGCCTATTCATATGAAATTTTTAGGGTATCTTTTGTTATTTCCTCTCATAATTGGTTTGTCTGTTCCTGTAGTTTGGAGGATATAAGCCCCGCTAGCTGAATTTCAGAGGCTCGAGTGTAGGAGCGTGTTAAGGAGAAAGTCAAAAGGTTTGTTTAACTTTCTGTAACCTTTTATTCAGTTTCCTATGGTGCTTTTTGTTCATTAGCTTATTGTGAGTTGCTATGGTATATACTGTGGAAACAGAGAGAGAGAGTGAATGAAAGAGTGTCAATCACCCATAGGAGAGACTCCCTTTTGTGGATGTACGCACAGTTGCAACAAAACCCACTTTAGGGTTAGGTAAAATATCTAGTTACTGTTCCAAACACTAACTGTACAGTATAATCTGGGGTTCAGTTCTTACAAAAGGACTGCTGATAATCCCTTCATTCAACTTCTCTTTGATATAATGTCTATCCACCTTGACATGCTTGATTCTATCATGCTGGACCGGATTGTTAGCAATGTTGATAGCAGCTTTGTTGTCGCAATATAACTTCATAGGACCTGTAGGGCTGACCCATAGCTCTAACGCTTCTGCACTAGACCTAGCTACCACTGATTGTTTCTTGCTGCGCCAGGTTACAGTTAGTCGTGAATTAATCGTTCCCGATAAAAACGGGCATTTTTTAAATCCGCGGACTGAGAACGCGTATTTTCTATCTGAACGATTTCTGGTCGCAAACAAATTGTTCCGGATAAAAACGGGTACTTTTTTAATCCCCGGTTTGAAAGCGCGTGTTTTTCTATCTTTAATGCCCAAGTAAGATAATAATGTGGTCCATTTTCGGTGACTTCTTCTAATTTAACGAAATTGAGTTAACATTTAGTGATTTAACACATTGCCGATAATATGCCGACGGTGTATTCTCCCAACGTCTGATTTGGCTCAACAGGTGTTTTGCCAGCAGCCCAACATTTCCGTCTCGGCTAAAAGATCCAGAACATATTGCCTTTGGGAGATAAATATTCCTTCAAATAGTCCTCCTTTTGATCTTCTCATCAATGCCCAAGAAATAGTGCATGGCTCCCAGGTCTTTTATTTCAAATTCTTTAGCCAAGTAAGATTTCAATTTCCCCATTTGTTCCACATCACTATGTATGACAATAAAAGGAGATAAACTTCTGTTCATGCTTAAATGATACGAAAAATGGTGATGTTTAGCTGACTCACACACTTCATAATGAAGTTTAGATATATCAAAATTCTGAAAACAACTTGTTCTTTAACCTTTAACTTTAGACACATTTGTTGATTTGCAAGTTCTTGTACCGTCATCTTGTGTTGTCCCCTGCAAGTCCAAGTAGGAAAGACCCCCTCCTCTCTTTTCCAAGACCAAACGTCGCTCCCGTGAGATGTGAAAAGGTCCTGAAAAACCCAATGCGATTCAAAGATGGTAGCACATCTACTGTCACAGTACTAGAGCTGTAGGTGGAGAAAAGATTGGACCTGGTGGACTTGTGATCAGTTGCTTCACTATCGATAATCCAAGAACCATTAGGTTTATCAAACGTAGAGTTTGGTGCCCTGCCAAAGATATCTATATTACCTGATTGAGCCAAAGAATTAGATCCGGTAGAATTTTCCATGGATGACAACATTCGAGCATAATCCATCATCATTTTCTTTGACTGCAGTTGGGATGGCCGAGGATAAACACTCGGTGATGACGATGTAGGTCATAACTCCATTGCATCCAGCGACGGAACTAGAGGGGGCTAGGGTATGCTGAAGCCCCCCCCTAAATTCCTTCAAATCTGTTTTAGGCCCTTGAAAATTCCAAAACTTAAATGTCCAGCCCCCCATGGGTGGAAAAATTATAACCCTTTTAGTCCATCATCAGTTCATTTTTATTTTCTTCTGAAAATTCCATGAGTTCATATCGTCGACCCAATTTCTTATGTTTACTTTTCGTCTTGTTTTTGTTATTCTTTTAGTCTTCATTCTTCTGAAGTACCATAAAACTATGTATTGAAACTATTGATTCGATTAATATCTATCCATTGTAGGTGTTGAATCTATACGTCTAAAATTTTTGGGCGGCCTACGGCCGCCATTATATATTTTTTTACATTGATGACCACTTTGTTAAAAAAACTAGTCCCCCATACATTAAATCCTGGTCCGTGGCTGATCGCATCAGTTGTGTTGTATGCTCTAGGGCCACCGCTGCGTCCTTCAAAGTCGCAACTAGAATTACCCCCTCTTTTATTACCATTCTGTCATTGTGGACGTCCATTGAGTTGGTAACAAGTCTTCCTGGATATCTACCTTTGTGACAATAATCGCAATATAGAGGGTCTTGCTCGTCAGACATTCGGCTGCTTTCTAGCATGACTGTTGGAGCATGAGTAGATGAAGAAACAAGATGCAAAGCTTAACTTTCATTAGGTATTAGAGATATGATAGCAGCTTGGCAAAGTTTGTGTGATCTAACAGCCCCATAAACTCCTCGAAGTGTCGGTAATGGGTCTTTCTCCGATATTCGAATCCTGATGGGATCAAATTATGAGTCGAGACCAGCAAGGAATAATTTTTTTTGACCTTTTCAATTGTTTTATGTAACTTAGCGGTATCAGCTGCACATTCCATGTCACGTGGCTGTAGGAGATCAAGTTCTTGTCGTAGCATTCTGGTAAATTGATACATGCCTATTATTCTGATGTGTCTCTAAAATTTGACGATTCAAATCATATATTATGTGGCGTCACCACCACTTACAACGTAGATGTGAGAGACAGAGACTGCATCTCACACTTCTTGTAGTTAGGCATATATAAGTACTTTTGAGATCAGGAGCCATTTAATCTAGTAACAAACTCATATAGTAACTAGCTCATTATCAAGGCATTTTCCTGTACCCAAGTCTTGTACGTAAGTCTACGAGTGCCAGACATACTTCACTTCCGGTTTAGTACCCAAGTTTTCCTTTGTCGGTAATGTAAAGTTCCACACAGGGAGACCAAACGAGACACAAACAAGATAGTTTGTGTCATCTAGCTTACAAGATATCACTTTGACATTCATAATCATTATGAGAAAAGTCTAGAGATGCTAAGCTCCCGGAATGAGAAGAACTACTATTCTCAGAGGTTTCAGACATAGATGATAGATCTATTTCTAACTCAACAAAAAACGACAAATGTCAAAAAAGAAACCAGCTTACAGACAACAATAGGTTCTTTTAAAACAGCTCACAGATTCTTCAAGGACAGCTTCTGGATCTGACTTACAAATCTGAATAACATATCTAAGCTAGACGACAATAAGTTCTTTAAGAACAGTTCACAGATTCTCCAGGAACAGTTTAAGGATGTACTTACAAATCTGAATAACAGGTCTAAGCTACAGTAGATCTAAGTTGGGGGTTCTCTCTCTCTCTCTCTTCTAGCTCTGATACCATGTGGAAAGAGAGAGAGAGTGAATGAAAGAGTGTAAATCACCCATTGGAGAGACTCCCTTTTATATATGCGTGCACAGTTACAACAAAACCCACTGTAGGGTCCAGTAAAATATCTATGTACTGTTCCTAACACTAATACTAACTGTACAACATAATCTAACCATGAAATTCATTTCCAACATAGAACAATAGGTCATACTAATGTACAGGTAATTTAGGCAGAGACAGAATAAATAACACTGATCATTCCCAGTCTTATTAAAACCAAGTTGATCTTTATCACAATTGCATCAAATAAGCACACCAGCAAGAAAGGAATACACTTTGCAGACAATTACACATTATTCAAGTGGAGAAGAAACTCCTACATATATTTTTATAAGAAAATACGGTACCATAGCAATTCTGTTATGCCTTGAGAAGGTAAGCATCAAATTCAGTGAAGGTCTTCATTGCCAATTCCAAGATTAGGTCTGGATCAGGAACCTCATCACTTGCCTTTTCAAAATCTACAGAAAATTTTACTGTGCTTCCACCCCCCTTGGGAGAAACTTGCATTTTGGCTGTGAAAAACTTGAAAAGAGTTGCTATTTCTCCATCGATAACACTGTAAGCTAATGACTTAGTGGTCTCGTCAGCGACATCAATCCTCTCCTTGGCGAAAGTAACGATTGGAATTTCTGAAATAAACACCCAAAACATCAAAATTCAAGAAAAATGAGATTGCAATCATTCTAGTTTAGCTTAATATCTATCAGTTAGTAACTTCTAAATTATGGTTTATTGTTTTAGAATAAAATAGATACCTTCTCCATATGTCACGAGACGGACTGTACCCACACTCTTTCCATCCCCTTCGACAATTTCAATGCTTTTGTATTGCTTAGGGAAGATCTTAGGAAAGATAACAGTAGAGTCACAGATACCATCCCAGAACTTGTCTGGGGATGATTTAATCTCTACCTCAAGTTCAATCTTGCCCATAATTGAAAATTTTATACTGGCACAGAAAGTGAATGGGAAAGTTTTAACGAAGAATGGATGTTTGTAATGTCAGTATTGGATGTCTTATATAGACGTTACGATAGACGCTACGAGTAGTGTTTTAGTGTCCGAAGTAGTTCTGGTGGGGTATGGAGCTTTAAGTTGATAGATGAAGAAAACAAAAAAAATAAAAGCTTTAAATTCATTTTTAAGTAAGGGGCAGATCTCAACTACTATCCATCCATCCATCTTCCCTCCAGCCATTTTCTTTTAAGATGTGTTAGTAGTGGTCAATTATCTTGTCCGCATTCTAATATTTTTCCTTTCAGTTTTGTTAAGCTCAACACGTCTCTTTATCCATCACCATTGGTCATTCAAATTTTCAGTGTATATCACATTTCCATGAATCACAACTTCGTTAAAACTATTTTACCTTGGCAAAAGCAGGCAAAACTTCATATATCTATATGTGCTTTCTGTTATGCAAAAAAGGTAATCTGGCCTCTGAGTGAATAGTTTGTTTCTTCTAAAGTTCGTCTTCTATCTCTGTAGAAGTACAGTAAATATCATATGGAGTTGTGTTAGTGGTTCAGTGGTTGTGCGCTTGGTGGCAGTGGGGATTTTTTTTTTTTTTTCATTTCTTTTGTTGTGTGTTCGCCCTTTTGTCAGAATAGTGCTGTGCGAATGCACTATATGAGCCATTCCCTTTAACAACGTCATGCAATCTCTCACAATCTGACTTCTAAGAGCACTTGTAGTGGTATCCCCATCCCTATCCCTATCATGCAAATTCATGCAAACTCATAAATGACCCACATTTGAAGAAAAATGGTGACAAACATTCCACATTGGCTTCTCTATCCCTATCTCAATCCTTCAAATATTATAGAGATCCTTCAAATCATCTCTATATTTGGAGAATGGATAGAGAACCTTCAAATTATTTTAATGGTGACACCTCATCATAAATTTCACACTAAACCCTTATTCACACTAAGATAATTAAAATTAAGATAGTTTAGATAATAATTTCAATTTTTTTAAATAACAATCAAGATTAACACCACCACCACATTCCACCACCGCCAGTTTGCATCGTCGCCGCCGCCACCACCACCGCCACTGCATTCCACAACCGCCACCACCACATTCCACCACCGCCACATTCCACATTCCACCACCACCACCAACCACCACTGACACATTCCGCCACCGCCACTACTACCGCCACATTCCAACGCCGCCACCACCACATTCATCCACCGCCACTTTGCATCGCCGCCGCCGCCACCACCGCCACTGCATTCCACAACCGCCACCACCACATACCACCACAACATTTCACCACCGCCACCCACCGTCAACCACCACCACCGCCAACCACCACCTTCGCCACATTCCACATTCCACCACCGCTACCACCACATTCCACCACCACCACCACCGACACATTTCGCCACCGCCACTACTACGGCCACATTCCGACGCCGCCACCACCGCCACATTCCACCGCCACCACCACCACAACTACCACATTCCTTGCTCGCCATCGTGAGATTACAAATCAAGCAACTTATTTCCAACTACGAGATGATTAAGAGCCTTGAGGTAGTTTATGTTACTAGTTATGGTCTAAATGAGGTAAATAAGTTTTTTTTTTTTGATCGGTCAATAGGAAAATTCATTGAAAACAGGTACTGAAGAGGGGTACCTCAACCCAATAAATACAACCGAATAAAAAAACAGAGACCGAAAAGGGGGTTCGGTCACCAAAAGAAAGGGAAACGAAAAGGAGTTAAAATACATAGAGACCAAATAACATCACGACCCAACTATACAAAAACCAAATCAATGAGAAATATAGAAATTTGTGTCCCATAGAGCTATCACCATGTTGGCCGTTAATCCAAGCATTTTAGTGTTAGCCTCCGCCCAAAAGAAAGCTTGAATCTTTATATCTCTAATCATACTTGTCAAATTCTTTGTTTTGTTATTGAAAATCCTTGAATTCCTTTCTTTCCAAATGCACCACCAAATTGCAACCGGCAAATTGTTCCAAATACGGTTAAGTCGCTCATCACTCCAATCATGTCTCCACGTTTTTATAGTTGTGGCAATATTAGTATCATAATTCCAATGGAAATTTAATTCTTCGACGAAGTAATTCCAAATTCTCTTGATTCTCCAACAATCGTAAAACAAATGAGCACTTGTTTCATCTTCCTCCTCACAAAAGCGACATATTCTATCCACAACCATACCCCTTATAATTAGCTTATCGGCCGTCATTAACCTTTCATGATAGAGAAGCCAAAGAAAAAATTTACCTTACATGGGTAATCCCGACTCCAAATAATCTCCTTTGGAAAATTTAAATCATCAATTTCCATAAGAGAATTAACACCATTCTTGACCGTATAAGTATCCAACGTACTATTTTCATCAACCATCCATAATCTAGAATCTTCAACTCCTTGAATGGTCACCGTATCTAAAAGCAAATTTATGGAATCAGCATCCCTCATGATTCTTTGAGAGTACGTACCTATTTCGAGACATGAACTTCCATTTAATGTCGTCACTCGTGATCTCATATAATCGACCTACCACGCATCCCTTGGTTCTTGAGACTTCAAATGCCAATGGAAATCTATTGCATAAAACATCATCTCCTATCCAAAGATCTTCCCAAAATCTTATTATATTGCCCGCACCGATCTCAAATCTCACATATTTGTTAAATTCTTCAAGCTCACCATATATATTATACCACAAACTCATACCTCTTGTCCCTTTTGGTTGAAGAGTTTCCCAACCGGTTGAAGTTTCGCCAAATTTCTCCACGATAATCTTTCTCCAAAGAGCCTCCTTCTCCGTGCCAAATGAGGTAAATAAGATGATAAAAAACAATAATATGAAGATAGGGATAGAGATGACCAAAATGAGGATTTTTTTTTTCCACACAATTCCCAAGAAAATCAATCTCTATAATTCTCTATTATAGAGATAGGGATGGGGATACCACTACAAGTGCTCTAATGCATGTGTCACCACATGGCAAGAAGGTAAACTCCATTGAATATCAGATCACGTGGAGTGTAAAATTACTGCGTACTGATTAGGTAAATTAGGTTGAATATCAGATCACGTGGAGTGTAAAATTACTGCTTACTGATTGGAAAACCCTGGATGTTATTATTTTATGTATTAAAATGAGGGTTAATTCTGTGGATTACAGTTTTAACTTTAAAATTTGTCTATACATGACTTCACGTCTTTCGCATCCTGTTGATTTATGCAAGTCATTTCGATTGGATAGTGTAACGAATTCCTCTGAAAGATTGATCCCATCTGTTTTTTGTTGCAGTTTTAAGGATATAAGACCTGGTTGCTGAAGTCCAACGGCTCTAACGTAGGAGCATGTTCGGGGAAAAAACAAAGGTGTAAATAACTTTATGTAAAAATTATGCACTTCTCTGTTGCTTTATGTTTAACAGTTTGAGTGAATATGGGATTGAATACTCACTTGGGCTTATGAGATGTGAAACTAGAGGAAAGGAACGTAGATTTCTCCTACTGAGTTTTGTAACATGCACAGACTCACTAGCTGATGAGTTGACTTTTATTTTAACCTCAACCTTTCCCCCAGCTGAAGCTTCCAGAAAGTGGATGGTAGTGTCATGAATTATTTGTAGGATATCTGTTAAAGTGAACCGAGCTTTGCATTCACTAAATAGATAAAGATTTAAACTCATCTCCCCCCTCTTTAAGGCAAATAACCCAACTATCAAAACTTACCCTTCGTAGCCGTAGGATCTTTCAAAATTGAACTTCAGCCGTCGGATGATGAGGACCTCCGACGAAAATTGGTGTGTGCACATTTGATAACGACCGTCGGATTTAAAAAATCTAAGAATTTCAGCCGCTGGATTGACTGAGGATGACGGACTAATATGTCATTTATAAAGGGGCTTCGGTGCAATTAGATGATAATAAGTTATTTACGAAAATGACATTTTTATAAAAATGAAGACAATTATTTAAAATCTCCATATCTTTCAAACTATAAGTCGGATTTTTTTGAATTTTATATATTTGGAAAGCCCTTTGAATTATCTACACAATGAGCATAAATAACAGTATCAAAAAAATTAGATTCAAAATTGGATTATGTTGCTTAGATGGTTATAATTTACAACACTATTTTTAAATAACTGCTAAGTATAACGTAAGAAAAAAAGTGTTGCCGACGTGCAATGCACGTGCACTCTACTTGTACTAATAATGCCACGTGCCAACCACCTGAAAGTTCCCCTTCTTTATGTTAGAGATGTATAATTTTTTATTATAGAACTGATTTTTTATGTACTCCTAATAATCAGATGGTTGATACTACTTGATCAGGATTTTCTTCAATTGGCTTCTGAAATTCTCATAGGGAATCTCTCTCTTTATATGCCTTGGTGACAATGTCTAGAAAGTCCCAACTCCTAATAATCAGATGGTTGATACTACTTGATCAGATCGGCCCTTTCTGTCATAAGTACCTCCAGATTCCACTGAGTAGGATTCGACAATCGGTTTGAGTCAGTGATTCTTTTCTTCAATTGGCTTCTGAAATTCTCATCCCCCTTCGCCTATTGTACTCAGCTTTGCAGTAACTTAGAAATTTTTGTAAGAACTCAACAATTGTACTTCAATAGTACTGTAAACATATTAGAGGGAGGATCCGTGGACATTTTTAGATGAACATTATCTTACACTTTCAGCTCCATTTTCTCTATAAAATTCAAACGACAATGAATTTGAAGCTAGTATTTTGGTGATATGTTCCTCTTGTAAGGCTCTACAATCCTACCAAAAATGAGCACAAACCGAGATAGCAAACTTTACTATCAACCGATATTAATTTCAATCGTTAATTTTCAACGGTTGAGTTTCAAAGTGGTGGATGCTGGTGTTATATGTCTCGGTTTGTGCTCATTTTTGGTAGGATTGTAGAACCTTACAAGAGGAACGTATCATCAAAATACTAGCTTCAAATTCATTGTCGTTTGAATTTTATAGAGAAAATGGAGTTGAAAGTGTAAGATAATGTCCATCTAAGAATGTCCATGGATCCTTTCTCAACATATTATGTTGGTCTCGTTCACAACATCAATGTTCTCCTTTGTAAAAGTTACAATTGAAAACACAGACAGTATGCTTTTAACTGGTAAATATGCAAAGGAAGATTATTACATTCGTCATGTGTCACGAGCCTGATTGAGTCTGCACTTCTGGGGTCTCCTCCAAGCACTTTACTCTTGTATTCAGGTAAGATTTCTCGAAAGGTAGCAGCTGGATCAATCATAGTTTCCCAAATTTTGTTTGTTGAGGATTTAGGTTCCAAATCTACTTCAATCTTGCCACTGAAAGCCATTGTATCTTGAATGAGACGTGGATAAGTGGAAATGAGTATATTGTAAAATTCAATTGACAGTGGCATTAACTTTGAATTTCTATTAGTTGAAGTGCTGAACAACAACCACTCAACCCACGTTTTCTCATTACTGCAGGCCTAGGTGTTAATGAGAGGTGGCGTCGGTGACGGTCAAAATGAGTATCTAATAATTCTATCCTCGGTAGAGTAAGAGGCTGTATTATTGTGAAACTCGCCTTGGATGAATCCTCAACATAGAGCAGCTAGCTATCTTAATCCCCAGCATAGTACAATATACCACCTGAACAGCCAAAAGAGACGGGATATTCAGTCTCATGATACCGACCGACCTGACTTGGTACCAAGTGCAAGTCGTGTCGTGGAATCCTTTTCGGTTATCGAGTTACTTGATTTTCTTATTTACACTTGCTGAACGGCTAGACTGGAACATCCATGTTGTGTAATTTGTTGTTTTGAGCTTGTTAGCAATGAAAAAAAAGTTGGTCATTTTTGTGTGTTTCCGCTCAGTGGTCATTATAACTGTAGAACTAAAATTTATTCAAGTGCAAACTTATTTAAAGATAAGGATTACATTAGCTTATAAGCAAGGGAATGTCATTGGCACCATCAACGGAAATGGATCGTTCTCATTTACTTTTATGCCTTGGTTTGGATGTAGGCATCCAAATCTTGGAAACTCTTGACAGCAAAATCTTTGATACCACTTGGGTCAGGAATTTCTTCACTTGCCTTCTCAAAATCACAACTCCACTTCACTAAACTGCCGTTACCTTTAGTACTCACACTCACATTAACCTTGAAATTCTTGTAGTAGTTCAACAGCTCTCCTTCGATGACACTGTAGGTCAATGATTTGTTGGTCTCGTCGACGATTTCAACTTTCTCCTTGGAGAATGTAACATTTGGGACTCCTAACAAAGATATCCAAAACATACTTCATTATAAATTGCACAATACATAAACAACACAAGTTACAGTATGTAATAAAAAGTAAATGCAATGAATTTTGTACCTTCTTGATACTTAATGAGCTTGATAGAACCCACACTTTTGCCATCTCCTTCAAGAACTTCAATACTCTTGTATTGTTCTGGGAAGATCTTAGGGAACATGGCGGAATCCAAGATAATATCCCAAACTTTGTTGGCTGGGGACTTGATCTCCATAGCTGCTTCGATCTTGCCATTAGAAGCCATGGTTAATTTCTTGACCTTAATTACAAGGGTATGGAAGAAAAAAGTTCAGTAGAATTCTACTGGTGGGGTGAGAAAAAACTGAAGAAAAAGACGTATACTTATATGGGTGGTGCGTATGGGGGGAGTGGGGTTTCGCATTCACTGTGGAATTCATTAGTTGAGGTGCTGAGCTACTACCACTCAACCTACCTTTCTCATTATTCCACGTCTAGTTTTGCATGGGATTCATCGATCTAGATTCTTGAGGTGCTAAATCTATAGTATGTTTTTGAATTTATGGTGCATTCAATTGATGTACGAATGGCAATGCAAATTTTACTACAGCAATTTTAATGAGGGTCGGTGGTTGGTTAAGGGGTCCCCATTGAGGTATAACAGAGGTCCGTGGCTTATTTTGGAATGAGGGGTTTGTGGCCGCATCACAACCCAAGTATCAACTAACAATATGCGGGGAATGAACATGAAGAACATTATTTTTTTTTTATTTTTTATTTATTTATTTATTTAATTCTGTTCAAAAAAAAAAAAAGAAAAAAAAGAAAAAAAAAGAAAAAGAAAGATAGCATACAATATTTTGTTGTTTGCCATGATAGATCATCCTTTTCTGTATCATATCTGAACTTCTTATTAACTAGATGATTGTTTCCTTGTATCCCATTCGATTCAGCTATATCATAACTGAGCTTTCTGTTTCATTGTACTAATAAATTCCATAAAATAGAGAATTCCAATATCATAGTCTTCATTCTAAAATCACTAAGTTATGTCTCCCTCCGTTCCTGCAAACACGACCAGCTACCCATTCTACTAGTAGACTACCAGACGCATATGCCCGAAACTTTTCGAACTCATTTTCCAATAGCCCATTATTCTAGGCCCAATTTCACTTTACTGGTGCAAGTGTACAAGTGTACAGTAGGTATATTCCTGGGCTTCAAATTTTGAGATACTAGACTTGCACATAGGGGTGAGCATTTGATAAGAAATCCGTCGACCCAATCCGGTCCATCTGACTTTCTGCGGGTGGGTATCCAATCCGCTCACTATTGGATTGGATGCGGATGCAATTCTTGGCATCCAATGGATTTTGGGTTGGGTATGGGTGGAGTCTTAAAAATCCGTTGGACACCCACATTCGCTAGGTCAAGAATATATTTGTAATTTTAAAAATAAAAATACATGGATTATCTAGTTTAGTACTTAAAATTCTAAGTATATTTAATTTGATCGAATTTGTAGTGCTAGAAATTAGAACTAAGCAAGGGACATAAATCTCATAAGGTAATAATATCACTTTGCAATAGTGACCAATGTGCTCAATGTTATAAGTTGTATACGTCACAACTGGTGCTTGTTATAAGAACTTGTGTTCTTTGAGGTGTTATCATGACACGTTATATGCATATGTTGTCGTGTAGGTTTATGGAAATTCAAGCCATTTTTCGTGTTTTTTTTCTCTCTCAATTATTGATAAACGAGTCAGTTGGGTCATCCACATCCAACCTGTGCATCCACACATCCATTGGATGCAAATCCGTTGGATGATGGATTGGATACGGATGTGAAATTCAAAATTCACCATGTATTGGATGCGACGCGGATGAGGCTAAGTCGACCCAATCCAGTCCATGCTCACCCTAAGGCTAAACACCTATAAGATCCTAACTAGATCGATCCAATTCAAACCGATCTTATAAATGGACGTTCTTTTTGAAAGAGAAAATGTTTACATTGAAAAGGAAGTATGTTCATCCTTCCAAGTTTTGCTACCAAGCATGAAGGTCCAAATATCCGGGGGGAAAATTTTCAAAATTTTTTTTCCAATTAAAATCACTGCCTGATTGTTTCTTTTCTTTTTGCTCAATTTGTTGATTTATTATCATGTTATATTTGTATTTATGATTCTGTTTTTATGAACTCTCTGTAACTCAAATCCTTCTCAATACCTAAAACTTTCATTACCTTTATAGTTTCATCATCCTATTATTTTAATTTTCTTTATTTTGATCATGTCTTTTTAATTTTTGCAGATTCCCATTTGATTTTCAAAATGGAGATCATTTAGTATGTCTTTTGCTATTAGTATGATCTTCTCTTGGACAGTTTTCACTATGCCAGATTGACCAATTAGCAACAGATATAGGTGTTGCTATGAATTTCGGCAACGCTTATATACGTTTCTAATACGGTGTTGATAATTATTATTGAAGCAACACATATATATGTTGCTAATTATTAATCTGGTTTAAAAAAAAAAACCCAACTGTGCTGGCTGTTCTGCCAGATTTCTGCACCAATCTAGCCACATATATGCACCTACACATACATATGCCAATAATAATTTGTCAAACCACTACCATAGCAAACTAAAACTTCTTCATTGCAGAATAACTAAGTATCAACACAAAGAAGTACACAACTAAACAAGAATAAATGAAGTAAACCAACAAAAGAATAGTGTGGAGGAAAAGTAAAAACTAGTATACAAATAAGGCATTTGAGAACTTACTTGCTTTGATAATTGCAGCACCATGTTACAAAGCATACACGCTACTAAAAGATACATCAACAGGGATGGCGTAGGACTGAAACTCTTCACGTTTGGATTTAGCTTAAACTCCTTTATCATAAAATTCTACAGACAAAATACCACAAATTTCATCAGTAGTAAAAAGCAGGATAACTGCAAGAATTAAAAATAGATTGCCAGAGAACAAGGAGGCAGAAAACAAAACATATAAGAAATGTAAAGAGAGACCACACACCCTAGCATACACGCAAGTAACATGGAGGTTAACTTCTTTGTTGGTATACCTGACTAGTTGTAGACCATGTCTTGCAATAGAGTTGGGTTGGCAGCACTAACTTAAACTAATAACTTGAAAATAGAGAAATAAGTTGAGAGGAACTGACCGCGCTAATGGCATCCAAACTGTTTCCTTTTTCCTTCCTCTTCTTGCCTTAGATGTTTCATGTTGAGATCTTTCAGCTTGAGTAATGAGCTTTAAAGTAATGGCATCCAAATTGTTGCTTTTGTCCTTCCTCTTCTTGCCTTAGATGTTTCATGTTGAGAGCTTTCAGCTTGAGTAATGAGCTTTAAAGTCCTTCCAGATACAGTATATGAGAGTCAATATTCAGTTATGTATAAACAATCTCTAGTACTGGTGGGGTAACGACGGATAAAGGTATTGATGGGTAAGTGTACTCACTAACTCAAAAAGATATATAACAAGATTAATCACTGGAGCTATTATAAATCACTTCTTGACTTTCGGTAGCATTCAACAATATTGAAGAAAAAACATGAAACCATACTCTAGTTGGAAACGAGCACCGACCAATAACGACGGCCCTGAAATTTTCATAGAACTCTTCATCAAACTTGACAAGTTACCTGCACAATAATAATTAGGACCTCAGCACTTTGTATACTAAACTTATGATGAATGCATTCAATTACCACAAAAAAATTAACCACTAAATAAGTAATTATCAAAGACATGTGCCTTTTCTTTGATTTCATTAGCTTCCCTTGTCGAAGTTAATCAACAAACTATAAGAGTACACCGTCTACAAAATCAACACATAAAAAAAAACTCTGATCAAATCTCAATTATATTAATCCCTACGTAGATTTGGAGAAGAGTTGGTAGTGGAACGTGAGGTTAGAATCAAATTCGGGAAGAACCCAACTTCCAAACCTCTCTGATCAAGACAAAAAACTTCCCAAACCTCCTAATCCTACCAGAACTCTAACCACCATCTCAAAATCAATAAGTTTGCGTATAGTAAAAAGGAAAAAAAAAA
>JAJJMA010016569.1:0-15912 GCA_023529015.1 Papaver nudicaule | reverse complement strand
ACAAAAAAAAATCGCTTTAGGCCACACAAAATGCAGGGCCGGCACTGTATCTATGTCTGGTCAATGATCACTACTGTGAATACCTTGTGATAAATAATTTATGTCAGGCATAACACAAAAACAAAAAACAAACAAAAAAGAAAAAAAAAGTGCGTCTGCCGGGAGTCCAACCCGGGTCTATTGCTTGGAAGGCAATTATCCTAACCGTTGGACTACAAACGCTAGTTCTGTTAGGTTGAGATAAATTTAGAATGATTCCATGTCACAGTGGTCTTTGAGCAAATTCGGTCACATGCCAAGTCCTGGGTTGGGACACCTAGGGGTTCAAAAGGCATGTTTTGCATGCTCAGCTCAATCATAGACTCTACGACACAAAGTTGTTGTATTGTAATTTGTTTTTAAGTAGTTTGCTCGAGGACTAGTAAAGTTTAAGTGTGGGGGAATTTGATAGGTGTTTTAGGCACCTTAAATAATGTCAAATGGTTATGCTTTCTTTGCTATTTTCTTGTGAATTATTTTGTATTACTCTTTTTTTCTATTGTGTAGCGTTTATTAGGTTGAATCATCCGAAAAAAACTAAAAGTGTCAAAAAGACAAAGGACCAAAGAGCTAAAAGAGAAGGAAGGCCAAAAATGGAGTTATACTCATTCAAATGCGGATTTTCTTGGCTCTAACTTGAAGAGAATTGAAATATGAAGTCAACGGCGAAAGAATCAAGTCAATACGAGGTCGTACGAAGGCTTATGAGCAAAATGGTAGAGTAAAAGAAGAAAAATCAGAAAATAGGCTAAAAATGGAAACTGTTACAGGGTGTCCTGTTTATTACCTTAAGGGGCAACCAACTCGAATTTCCTTATTTTTGGAATTTGATTGAGTTCTGAAAATAATCTAGTGATTTTTAACATACACTTGAAGCCTATATATAGGGGGACTTATAGATAATTTTACATATCTTTTCCATCGGTTTCTCTCCCTTGGGAGGAACTTTATTCTTTTCTTCTCGTTGTAATTTTCCAATGAGCGGCTAATTCTTTTGTTGATTAAGGATGAATTCAATGTTTTAAGCGTGAAGCAAGATTAATTACAAGTTTATTTTGAAGTTTTAAAGTTTGATCATTGTCGTTTGTTTTTCCTATTAAGAAAGTTTATGATTGATCTCTAGGCGGTTTGAGTGTACAACCAAATTAGTCAATTGATCATTCTATTGCTAGTCACTAATTAGGGTATCCATAATTGTATCACGATTCGTACACAAGTAGAAAAACGCGAGACCTTGCAGAGGGATTATGTGGAGCAATTGTGTGTAAAGACAACACCAGTAAGTAGACCGAGAGTACTGAGTCCAACTGCTAGGATCAACCTAAATTCAAAGACCTTAAAGCATTCAATTGAGTTACATCATGAGAGAGTACTTCATGGCGGCTCAGATGGATAGAATCCAGTGACAGAGAATACTTGTTATTTGGTGAAAAGAGGAATTTTGGGGATAGCTAAGAGTACCTTATATTCTATGGTTGGTGACATATGTTTCTAACGAAAGGTAAACGGGTATATTGATTGAGTGTAACGCTTGATAACGGCGAAGGAATTCTTAATCATCTTCTCTCTTTTTCTATTCTTTACTTTCATATTGTTTACGTGATTTCAATTACACAGCGCTCTGTGATCCTTACTACCACTATATTACTAGTTAATTAGTGGGAAATATCTCAAAAATTTGTTGTGTAAAAATGACACGCATTAGTGTTAGACATATTGGAGTCCCTCAGAAGCTCTGGAGTCAAAACACCCCTCTCCTTCTCTGGGGTAGCCCAAGAGATCCCAAACTTAGCATCCAAGCGGTACTTTCTCCTAATCCCCTCTACGGCCTTCAAATCTTCATTGTTTCTCTTAGAAACAGAGGAATTCCTGAAACACAAACAACCACAAGACCAGAAAAACTAAAAAATTAGGTTTTTTCGAAGATCAACTGTTCATAAATAGTGAAGAAATCAAGATAAGAAGATTCTATGAAATCAAAAAACAACCGAAGATTATGAAAACAATACTAACCTTTTGGGTGCCATTGTTGTTTATTTTGTTGATTTGTCTATTAAAGAAAGCCTATATATGCTGCCAATGAAGACGCTCCACCAGCAGAGTGGAGATCACCTGGTTGTGCCTCAAGATCACCTTCTGGATCCCGATCAAGGTCTGCCGGCTTGTCTCCTCTCCGCAGCAGATAGATGAATGTAAACGCGACTTGCTGATCTAATTTTCCGATAGGCGCCTGTAATATTAAAACTTGCTTTTATCCTAAGAACTTAGTAGTGTGCAAGTTCCTTTTGGATTGTCTTTTGAGTTGTACTTATGCTTCTTAGCATTGAGAACCCCTCTTGTAAATTATATTCAATACTAATTAATAAATGTCATTAATTTTAAATTTGAATCTTAATTTATCATAAGTGCATTTTCTATAACTTTTTTTCCTAATTAATATTTTTTGGGCACAACTCTTGAGATAAGTTGTGAAACAAAGTCTCACAACTCTATTAAGAGTTGTTCAAGATAGGTCTACAACCATAACAAGGGTAGTGTTCACAACATAAGTATGAGTTGTGTAAGAACATCTTCACAACTCAATTAACAGTTGTTCAAGATAGGTCTACAACCATAACAAGTGTAGTGAAAGAGCTCACTCACAACCGTTTGAAGAGTTGTGTGAGACACTACCAGTAATTTGGATTGAGTTTCACAACTGAGCCAAAGGTGGTACAAAATGAAACGACAACTATGTTTACGACTCTTAGTGAAGAGTTGTAAAGAATTGAGGATCTTGTACAAGAGTTGTTGTACATCATACGACAACTCTTTTCAGGGGTTGTTGTTTACTATTTTTCCCGTAGTGGATGAAGATTAATGAAGCTTTTCAGGGAAATATAAAGTAAAGAAGAAGACGAATTAAGAGTGAAAGATTTCTCTGCAGAGAAAATCTCTGTGGAAAGAGAATAAAAAGGAAAAATGGTTTTGGGAAACCAAAAGATTTATTTTTAAATTCAAGACACTGAAAAAGGCAAGGATAATAACCGGCGCCTCCAGTTATTCAGTTATTTTGGCGACGTGTCAAAATTCTGGAGCAAGGTCATCGATTTGACAATATTTTCATCCCAACTTACTCTTCGGGAAGTTGAAAAGAAAAGGAGCAAACTCTGGGTACCAGAAATCTAACAGAAACGTGTCATCATCCTAGAGTAGGTTGCAAGATAGTAAAGACGCCGAGAGGCATGGGATAAAACCTAAAAGTAACTGATTGCACCTCACTCGAGGATAGGATGCGTGTAAAGTACAATTGACCAAGGCATGGGTTAGGTTGAGAGGACTACATAGAAATTCATGTACACGGATTAATAAAGAACCAAATATAGTTGTATCTAGAACTTGTTGGTTTTTTAACTTTTAATGGCAGCTACGTTAGACGTTAAGGGGGGTGTCATCATGTGGTTTACCATGGGACACATGAAAATTAGTTTGAATCAGTTTAACATTTTGATTGTGTTAAATGAGTTTGAAAACTTATAAACAGGATGCTCTTACTCATTTTTATTTTCATATACTATAATTCATTTGTTTCGTTCAATCCATTTCCATTGCATTTTTTCTTCTAACATAATACATTGGAGGATTCTTTTTTTTTTTTTTTTTTTTTTTTGCTTTTCTCAAGACTCGGGTGTTTTATAATAAGACATTGAAAATAACTAAATGTTGGCAGCACATACACAAACAAAGTATTCAGAATCAAACAGCATGACCCTCCACTGCTTCGTTGGGTCACCAGTTAAAAAAATAATAATGATACTCTTAAAAACTTATCCAGAATTAGAATTTAGGATTCGTGAACTTGCAATCTGAGACTAGGGAAAGAGATTGAAGATTTTGGTCTGATTTAAATTTTTAAAAAGGTAACAGATTTATAAAGTAAAAAACCAAGAGCTAATTAAGTTTTCTTGTATTCTATCGTTTGAGTGTTGTTCAATTGTTGGTATAACAAATTATTAAATATATCGATAGTGTCATAACTATTTTGTAGCGATCAACCACCCCATAGTATAAAAACTTGTTGAAGGTTTTTTATCACGTCTAGCTCTTCCAGACTTAGATTTAAAAGGATTCTGGTGACTTTAGGATATTAGAATTTGAGGGTTTTGAAGCCTGGCTGAATTTGGCCCCATTTGGGAGTATTTGGCCCCATGAAAAAATAATTCCGGCGGTTGTTGCATATCAAAATCGGAAAACCCCTTATCATAAAAGACTGTTTTACCCTTCCCCATTTCTTCTTATAAACGATAAACCCAAATGAATGTTCTTCCCTATTTCACTGCAAGACTGATGTTCTTCTTCTTCTGGTTCTTCTGATGTTCTTCTTCTGCTGGTTCTCCCACTGCTACCGCTACAGCCACCACCATCAACCAACAACTTCCACCACTTCTTCCCCTCCCACTGAACCCAAAAAAAAAAAAATCCTTTCTATTTATTCAGTGAAATTAAAACTTCAAATTCATCTTAAAACCCTTTCAATTTCAACCTAAAATCGATTAATCGATTCATTAATCGATTCAATTCAATCGATTCAATTCCACTGAACCTTAAATTATTCGGGTGCCCTAATTTGAGAAATAGAAAGAAGAGATCGATTCATATGATGATATGCATGATGCAAATGAATTGGATTCACTCGATGATGATTATTACAGTGGTGATGGTGGTTTTGAGTTTGATAATTCCGATGATTTCGATGATGATTCTGGTGGTTTTGTTCTTCATTAATCGTTATATAATTAGGTCCTTCTTAGCCGATTGAAGGACTTCCAGTTATTGTTAACTTACTGAATGGTTTTTGGAGGTAAGAAGGAAACAGAGAATGGGTGACTCACAGAGAACCCTCAAGTCAAGAAGAAGAAGAAGAAGCAGCAGAGATTTTTTCAAAGTGAAATTGGAATTGAAATGGTTGAGTGAATAGATATTCTTTTTTGTTAGATTAGTGAAATTAGGTTAGAGTTACAATGGCTGCTACTACTAGTGGAGTGATTTCGAACAAGCAGTTTGGTTCTTTTCTTGGTTCAGGTAAAACCCATCATTCTTTTCCCTTCAAGTTTTGATTTTTGATTTTTTTTTCTTAGCCCACATAAGTTGTTTAATGAAATGGGTGAATGAGAAATGGTTACTGTTTGCTTGTTTGATTGTTGAGTTTATGTAAAAAATAGAGTTTGATTTTGCTTCAATTTTAGTTTTGATAATTATGTGTGATTTTAGAGCTACTTTTTGAGCTGAATTTTGATGTTGAATGTAGTTTATTTGTTGACTTAAAGAACACTGAATAGGTTCAGTTGAAGAATAGGTTCAGTTGGAGTAGTCCTTTGGCATATCCTTTGAAGTTAATGAATGTAGTTAAGTTGTTGTTTGCTATGTGGTTATCAAGAATCTGACCTGGTTTGTTTTATCTGGAGATATCGATTTCTGTTGCATGCAGTTCCTTTTTATTGGTTTCTGACTAAAATGCAGCAGCTAAACTATGAATTATCTACTTGTTGGAGTCCAATTGCTGCTTCTTTTGATGTTGCTTTCGGTTTTGTAAATCATAACTTGGAGGGTTGTGTATTCTTTTTCTTATCTTTAAAGCGGAATTCCATGTTCAGGAATTTGTACTTTATCAAATCTTATAGAGAATCTAGTGTGGTATAGTGGGAATGTACTATGCTCCCACATACATGTTTGTATGTGTCTTGCAAACAGCCAGTGTTGTTATCGTGAAGGCTACAGAGATGAATCTGTTTGTTCGCGTATGAGATGGATACTAACGGAAATTTGTACATTTGATGCAGGAAAATCCTTCCAAAAAGAGCAGGCTATAGCACATAAAGGAGAGAATCTGGCCGTTTCGGGTTCAAGTTCTCCATGGGAAAACATTGTTCACAAGAGATTACATGTTACCAGTCGACACCACACAGTTCGTATTCTCCACCAACACAGCAGCAAGAGGAGCTCAGTCGTCAGTCCATTGCATTTGTTCAGTGCAGTCGCCGAATACCAACATTTTTGAAGCAGGGTGAGGCAATGTATCAAGTCCTTGAATGGTCAGTAGGTGCCGTATACAACATATAATTTATACGATGTCATTCCGTTGCACAACCTTGCACCAATCACACACATTCGTATCACTTGCCAAACTATATTATTTCCAAGAGCTCGAGTTCCATCACCGAGTAGTGTCTGGTGAATGTCACAATTACATGATTTACCTATTTTTAAACAGAGTAAGGGTGGTGTTACCTAGCTTAGAGATTTTGCAGCCAAACTTGGGTGAAGCTGGGTTGTTGAGGTATGCTTTACTAGGTATTAATCGGCATTTATGTCGATGTATTCAAGCCGATTTTTTTTTTCATTTTCACAAATATAATAATCGTTACTAAGTATCTGTAAAATGGACCGATTATAGGAATCGGTTAATGTGGTGCAATTTAAGTACCGATTCTGGGTTGTTTCATTTTAGAATTTTTTGACTTGAATCGACCGTTGTGACGTTAAATATAAACCGATTCTGATTTTATATCATAATCGGTATATGTTCTGACCGATAACCACCGATTATTATTATCGTTTCGTCCGTTTTGTCGCGAAATATATACCGATTCTAGTTGTACTTCACAATCGGCTTATATACTATCGGATATCCACCGATTTTTATTCATTTTTCAATTTGAAAAACATAAACACGTAATCGTTGGATATGGATTTCTTTAAAAGCCGATTCTGGTTTTTTGTTTTCAAAAATGAACAACAATCGTTTGATATATAATCCAATAAGAGCCGATTCTGGGCAAAATATTTACTTAACGTGATTTATGGTGGGAGGAGTGGAGACGGTGGTGGTGGTGTTGGGGTAATTTTTTCGACTGGAATCGGTACTTGTGTCTAGAAATATAAACCGATTCTGGTTTTACTTTATAATCGGTATATATAATTACCGATAACCATCGATTATTGTTATTGTTTTTTAAAAATGAAGAACAATCGTTTGATATGGTGGCCAATATACGCCGATTCTGGGAAAAAATTTACTTAATGAAATTTATGGTGGGAGGAGTGGAGGCGGCGGTGGTGGTGATGGGGTAATTTTTTTTTTTTTTTTGGGTTAATGGTGGTGGTGGTGGTGGCGGAGGCGGTGGTGGTAATGGTGATGGAGGTGGCGGTAATGGTGGTGGTTATTATGGATATAAAATGAAATTAGGTTATATTAGTAGTGAAGGGTAATTTAGTATATTTCTCAATTTTTAGACATCCCATAACAACTCACCCTAGATGGGTTTAAATTTTCATGGGGCCAAATACTCCACTATGGGGCCAGATTAAGCCAGGTTTTGAAGTGAAAATGAAATGAATGCTTTCTAAAAGTGGGGATAATGTGATATGTTTGTATACACAAATTAACATTTTTATAAAGTACAAAACCAAGAGCTAATTAAGTTTTCTTGTATTCTATTGTATGTGTGTTGATCAATTGTTGGTATAACAAATTATTAAAGATATCGATAGTGTCATAATTATTTTCTAGCGATCATCCACCCTATAGTATAACAAACTTGTTGAAGGTTTTTTTTATGACATCTACCTCTTCCTGACTTAGATATAGAAGGATGCTGGTGACTTTCGGATGTTGGAATTTGGGCTTTTTGAAGTGAAAATGAAATGAATCGCTTTCGAAAAGTGGGGATAATGTGATATGTTTGCTTACATAAATTCGCATACACAAATTAATGAAGAACTAGATATAGTTGAATCCAGAACTTGTTGTCTTTTTAAACTTTTAATGGCCTACAGGCATTAAGGGAGGTCAGCATGTCAAAAGAATGTTCTACCATGAGACACATGAAAATCAGTGCATATACGTTTAACATTAATCATACCTGGCAATTAGCCATTGTTCTTATACTTACGAGGTGTGCATTTTCTCATGGCCGTTTCTGAGAACTTTTTGCCCCAAAGCGATCAAAATAATTATGCCCCTAGAAGAACTTAATATTTATGAAAGACCTTATTTTTCTTAGAACAAGAACTAGCTTAAAGGGGATGCCAATAATTGGTTTGGCGGACGAACGCGACCCAAATATTTTTAATGTTTTTCACTATCTTTTTGTTTTAGTAGAAGTTGTTGAATTGAAACTTATTTAATATTTTTTATATATACCCCCGTACACAACCTAAATATATTTAAACAAGAGTATAATACCCAATAATATAAATATATTATTATTATAATTATCAATTGAAGAAATTTATGCGTGATCGTTGGATGAGAACAAAAGATCACAATCCATAAAGGATTATATGTATCTATGAAAAATCACGGACTATCATAAATGTTAAATTAGTTATATAAGAACCCCTTTGTTAAAATGTGCATCTATGCATAGATTAACAACTCATTATTAAAATTAATTTTATCTCGGAAGTGTAAATTTTTTCTTGGAAACAAACTAATGAAATTTTAAATAGTTTTTCTGGATAAATTCGATATTATTCTATTGATACTCTTTGATATTTAATGTTAGAGAACTTACGGATGGGAAATGAAACATATAAGTTTGCAAGATTGCTAATGGGGGGGGGACGGGATTTGTCCCCCCCCCACCCCCACTATTCAAGGCAAATTTTTTTTGTCTTATATGGTAATAGTGAGGGGGGGGACAAATCCCGTCCCCCCCATTAGCAGTCTTGTAAGTTTGGTTGTTCGTCTTTTTCCTCTAGTCTTCACTCAGATATGTCCCTCTCATGGACTCACCGAAGAAAACATAATTAATGGCCGATTAGGAGAGTTCGCATCCACAACGAATAAACATTCAAAAACTATTTTGGGTTTTCATTGATTTTTGGCTTGCTTGCATCGTTCAATATTAATCTTTGACCTTAAAAATAAAGATCATTTTATCAAATCAAAGATCATTTAATCTTTGACTGATTTTATTGATTGCTAAAATTTTATTAGTTTTGATTGATATTTTGATTTTTATTCAGTTTTGCTTATCAAATTAGATGAATCGATTAAATATTTTTGAATTTTATTAATCATGAACGCATTTCTTCGATTGATTGGTTATTTTTATCAAACTTTAGCTCTTGAAAAGAAAGACAAGAAGTTTGGATAAAAGAAAAGAAAGATGGGAAAACGAAGAGTTGGAGAGATAAACGAGAGATAAGATGGAGAATTCATTTCCTAACACATATTGTTTTCTATTTTTTTTTAGTTCGGTCAATTAATTTCTGTTGATTTGTTTTAAAACTAAAACCACTCATAACAATTCTGATTGATTTTCGTTTTGTCAATCAAAATTTTTTCTTTATGAACTTTAGGCCATAGGAAGATGAAGAGATGAAGGAGAGAGACGAAGGAGAAATAATTCTTTTCAGATGTAGGGGTAATAGTGGAAAATTGATCTTTTATTAGTACCGAAACTAGTAAATTATGCTTCTCCACTTTCTATGCAAGATAATAAACGACAATACCCCTGTTAACCTATGCATGGATGCATAGGTTAACAGGGCTACATAAATTTGTTTAAACCAATGTGATTTTTTATCTTTTGTCTTCAAATGTCAACTTTTTGCCTGTGATATTATTGGTAAAAATTAAAACCATTGGTTTATTTAAAATAAACGAGATCCCACTTCCTTCTCTAATTCATTCACTATCATTAATTTGGTGAGTACAATGATGGTTGACCATTAATTAGATCATCACTAAGTGTGTTTTTACTCTAATTCTTTCCTAGCCTAATCATTGGCTCATTTTTTTCATTGATTTAACCTCAAGTATCAATTAGACGCTAATATAACTTCCTGATTTATTCACCCTCATTTATAGTTCTTCTTCATTCTCTTTCATTTGAATAATTAATAGGATTCCTCAACTTATTCCCAGTTACAGAAAATCATGTTCCTCGGCCCATGTTATAAACCTCCTCGCATCAGTGACACAAATCAAAAAGTGATTGAAATTGAGCTGAATCATGAGGAAGAAGAAGAAGTAGCAGTAGAGTGGAAATTTATCACAAAACTCTATAAAGTTTTCTCTAATAAAGACAATGGGTATGGTGATGTATCTGTTAATGGTGGGATTGTTTTCAAATCAAAATCTAGATTGAAGCAGTTTAGAGAGTCCTTTCAAAGGAATGAAGAGGCCGATCTATTGCCCTAGCAAAGAACTTCAGAGCTTTCAAACAACAGTTGTATATGTATACATTTACCTGTCGAACTACTAGTTGGGCTAGTTAGTTTGTCATGTTTTTGTTAGCCGGGTTTCCTTTAAAACTTATATAAATTTAATTATCTTAATTATTTACGATTTCCTTTTGAATACTAGGAGTTTTTAAGAGTTACAGTGTCAAATCCAGCCTGGGCTCTTTACAGTTACGATTGTAATGGTTGAATCCAAAATTTGTTGGTTGTTTTAACTTTTTAACTTTTAATTGGTTGGTTGTCAAAACTGCATGAAACACATGAAAAATTATACTTCAAATCTGTTTAACAATGTTCATATTAAAATGATGTTTATTCTTTTCATTATTTTCGTATAAATTAATTTGTTTCATTTAATCAGATTCCTTTTCATTTTATATTAACATAAGCATGTACAACAAGGTAGAATTATGTTTGTTTGTTTTTTAGAATAAGAAAGGATATATGTTGAAGTGAAAAAGAATATTTACAGAATATACAGTGAGATCAGGGAGATCTCAAAGCTAACTGAAAGCATGAAAAACAAGATATAGTTGAACCGAAGTTCCCCAGTTGAATAAAATCTGATTCGTGGAGTAACCTTCGAATATTTTCTCTTGTGAACACTATAGCTAAATATTCAGCTTAACAACCACGATTAAAGTATCCTTAGTTTTAGGTTACTCCCATGATATTAGAGCTCCTTTTCCTTCCATAATTCCCATAGATAACGTAGGGTATAACCTTCCATATTGTGTATTTGTTCCCATTAAACTTGGTCATCCTTCATTGTTGCAAACTTCCTCTACTTCTAGCGCCATAACCCATTTGATAATCCAAGCACTTAAGAAATGGTTCCAAGTATTAGCAGTCCATTCGCAATGTAGGAAGAGATGTGAAGAGGTTTCAACATCTTTGCCACACAGTAGACATAGATTAAACTGAACTTCAACCCCTCTATGCTGCAACGATGCTCGAGTAGGGATTGAGTGATGCAGTTCTGCACATACAGTGACTTTGACCTTCGTAGAATTTTTTTTTTTTTTTTTTTTTGCTTTTCTTCGAGACTCATGTGTTATAAAGAGACATTGAAGGGAACTAAATGTTGGCAAAAATACATCATTTTATTTCTTTTCCATTTCCCCCAAGCTTCACAACAACGGAGATTTTTTTTTTTCTCAAGACTCAAGTGTAATAATGAGATGAAACACTGAAAGGACCAAAATGTTGAAAAAACCTATAGATATTAAGATTCAGGGACCAAATAGCTAGGTCCACTTTCGGCTCATTTTGTCGCTGATTACAAAAGCTAAGGAAAATCTATTTAAGATGGTATCCAAAATAACAGAATTTAAGATGGGCACTATTTGTAAAGTAAAAAAAAAAAAAACTAACTAGCTAGAGTACCTAAGCTTTTTTAGATTCTATTTTTTACAAGTGCTGGTACACCAATCCATTAAAAGGTGGTATTGGTAGTGTCATATACACTGCGACATGCCGTTCTGAACTAACACCAGTACTGACAAATAAGATAGCAGTCTATCAGAAGAACGCAACCGAAAAAAGGAGAAATTTAGATGACCCAAATCAAACCATGCTTCATTATCCTAATGCAAAGCTAAGAGCATCTCCAATGGTGTTTAGGTATATAAGTTAGTTGGAAGTAAAATAAAACATATTTTATAAACATGACGCGCAAAAACTTAAGGTATAAATTGGAGCATCTCCGGTGTTAGTTGGATATGCATCTTACTTGGAAGTAAAATAAAATATAACGATATATAATTGCGTATGCCGGGAGTAGAACCCAAGTTATTGTTTGGAAGGAAATTATCCTAATTGTTGGACTACAACCACTGCTTGTGAAAATCATAAACAACCCAGCAAAATACTTATCCTCAGCCAGTTCATATAATATAGGTAGGAATGAACCCACTTATCGTGCCAGAAATGGATGCCTCAGGCCATCATCCCCAAGAATAGTTTCAAATTTCTTATAAACAGAAGATCTCACATCTTGAGATATGGACAATCATCAAATAGTATCGTAGGAGAAATTACAAGATTGTGACAGAATGAAAAATTAGCTTAATTTATGTGGGACGGAGGTAGTATATTTTTACAAATACTGAATTTTACATCTGCTTTGCTCGATTTCAAAAGAGATATCCCTGGTAGTACATATTTATTAAACATAGGGAGAGGATATAACTCTTGCAGATGAAGAAGCACAAATCAATCAGATCAAAACCACAAGTCACAACGTTGTGTTCTAAGATTGTTCTATATATATATAAATCTAAAGCATAAATTTTTCAGAATTTACCACAAGAGAATGCCCAGACTTGCCAGGCACCACAAATAAAATAAATATTCGGTTGTTTATCTGGTTTTCACGTTAAAATGAAAAACCAACTAGCTCAATTTATGTGAGACGGAGGGAATATACAACAATATTTTAACACCACATCCAGCAGAGCTTGTAATTGAACAAATAAGATTTTGCAGAGGAGATTTAGGATTCATAAGAAAATAGAGGGGGTTTTTTGGGTGGAAGGAAAGAATAAAAAGGTGAAAGTTTTTTTTAGAAAGGGAATAATGAAAGCTTGTTAGTTGTTTTAACTTTTTTAAAAATAATGTTTTCCCGTGAGACACATGAAAATTAGTTTGAATCAATTTAACAGTTGATCATGTTAAATGAGTCTGAAAATTCATAAACATGATACCCTTGCTCTCTTTTTTTCTTCATATAAATCATTTGTTTCGTTCAATCCATTTTCTTTTCGTTTATTCTTTCTTTCTAATATAGTCACAACATTGGAGCATTGTGTTTTTCTTTTCTCAAGACTCGAGTGTCTTATAATAAGGCATTGAAGGGAACTAAATTTTGGCAGCACATACAAAGATGAGGTATTAGAAATTAAACAATATTATCCTCTATTGCTTCGTTTTGTCACTAGCTAACAAAACCAATAGTTATATTCTTAGAAACATATCCAGAACTAGAATCTGGAATTCGTCAACTTGCAATCTGAGACTAGGGATAGAAATTGAAGATTTTGGTTTGTTTTAAAAATTTAAAGGGTAACATTCTTGTAAAGTAAAAAACTTAGAGCTAAACATTTTTTGGGTTGTATCTTTTATGTGTTACTCAATTGTTTGTTGGTATAACGAATTATTAAATATATTGATAGTGTCATTACCATTTTCTAGCGATTATCCACAGTACAAGAAAGTTGTTGAAGGTTTCTGATCACTGCGCTTAGCTCTTCCGGAATTTTGATATAAAAGGATTCTGGTGACTTCGGGATATCGGAATTTTGGGATTTTTGAACTTAAAAATGAAATGATTCGCTTGCTGAAAGTGGGGATAATGTGATATGTTTGTATACATAAATTCACATACACGAACTAATGAAAAACCAAATATAGTTGAATCTAGAACTTGTTGGCTTTTTAAAGTTTTAATGGTCGTATTTTCAAAAAAAAAGTTTTAATGGTCGTTAGGCGTTAAGGGATGTCTGCATGTCAAAAGAATGTTATGCCACAAGACACATGAAAAAAATTCGAAAATGTTTAAGATTTATCAAACTGTCAATTAGCCATTGTTCCTAAACTTATGAGGTGTGGATGTTCTTTGGGCCGTTTTTGAAAAAAAATTGCCCCGAAATGACCAAATTGCCCCTATAAGAATTTAATACTTAGACCCATATTGAAGCTTGTTTTTCTAGCGATGCTCGAGTTCAAATTCAACTGTTTGAAATGTTCTTAGAACAATGACCGAGCTTAAAGGTTACAAATTGACGTATTGAAAGTTGATGCCAAGATTTGGTTTGGCGGCCGGCTGGTGGCCCAATTTTTTTAATGTTTTTGCCTATCATTTTGTTTGAGAAAGATAGGCCACAATCCATGAAGGTTTGTATCGTATCTATCAAAAACTATGCCATGCCATGCGGAACTAACACCCAAGAGGTTCATACGCTCTGATCGGATATGTTACAAGAAGGATGCCATGGCTGATGCATCTTACCCTTTGATGGAAAAAAAAAACATACAAACTAAAGTGCGTCTGCCGGGAGTCGAACCCGGGTCTATTGCTTGGAAGGCAATTATCCTAACCGTTGGACTACAAACGCTAGTTGTGTAGATTGCCACATTTGACTATAAATAAAAAAATTAAATTGATGACAACCACAAAACTTGGGTCACTGACGCACTATGTACGTTTGAGTCGAAGGGTAGGTAGTTTTTGGTCTAGAAATAAATTCAGGAAGATTTGGTGCCACAATGCAGATTTTGGGTTACAATGGAAAATCTTTGAGTCCGCAAAGTTTGATTCACAGGACAACGCAATTTGGGTCATTGAGCAAATTCAGTCACATGCCAGGTCTTGGTTTGGGTTTGGTTGGGATATGGAAATTTGAGTAGAATTAGAAGAGTTAGGAGGAGTAATGATTCCATTACAGATTTTGATTTCTAAAAATTAAAAAGACTTGCTTATCAAGCAGTTTTGTCTATATAATATGCTAGAGCCAGGGCGAGAACAAACCCTATAATTCTTTTGCAACACAAGTTCAAGCTATAAGCCAGAAGAAGAAGAAGAAAAGAAGAGATCTATTGCAAGAGAAGCTAGAGAGATTCAACCTCAGAAAGGTATGATTATAAATAATCAAATCTCTTTTTTGGTTACAATCTGAGTCTTTTCCTTGGTTGTAGTAGGCATGTGCATTATGTTCCAAGGTCTTGCTGTTAGCTAAACATGCAATAACTTGGTTTCAGGGTTGCTAATAGATATGGGGCAAGTTGATGAAAAGTTTGATCGGAGAAGGGACATTTATGCTTCTTTGTTTGGTGCCGAAAGTGATGATGATTGCACTGAAGACATCGTAGAAGAAGTATTCGGTACTAATGATGATGATATCAAAGACATTAAGGTTGATGAAGAAACCAAGATTCCATCCAAAATCTATAAACAACAGGCTTATAATTTTTCCGAGTCCAGACTTGAAGCTGCTGCAAAGAAGCTGCGTGACAAGTACCGAAGCCTGGAGAAGGGTATGTACTGTAACTCCACGGTACTGACAGACTGAGTTTTCTACTAACTTGGTGCTAATAATGGCTTGTATATTTTCTTGTTATGCAGCCAAAAGGCAGAAAAAGATTCAAGTTTTAGAAGATACTCCTCTGTTTTCCCGATTACAAAAGCCGAAGAAGATTATCTCAAGAAGGCATCCAATACTGGAGTCGAGGCTTCGTAAATTCAGAATCTAAAAGAAGGGCTCCAGATTATGGTTTAAAGATTTTTCTTTTGTAGCATAGAAGGGCACATCACTATCGTGATGCAAAAAAAAAAAAAAACAATGATAAGCCAAGTGTTGTTAAATTCTAGGCTTTCAGCTTAATAGCTGATTGCAAAATTCTACATACACCAGATATGCAAAGTGTTTGAATCAAAAACTGGAACTGATACTTTCATTGGCCGAAAACAGGCAAGCATTGTTTACATTGAACTTTTAAATGTGCAACAGACAAACAATGGTGATACACAAAACATAACCTAAATAAAAGTTAGATATGTAAAAAAGAGAAAAAAAAATTACCTTCTCCAACGTTCAGCCATTCATCTTCGCGACAAACCTTGGGTCCTTAACCCAGTTAGAAGAT
>JAJJMA010016539.1:0-12846 GCA_023529015.1 Papaver nudicaule | reverse complement strand
TTCCTAACAGATGAGCAAGAAGAGTTAATCTAAGTTGTTCCCAGGAAGAATAAATCTAACTAAAAGTTTTTGAGACATGACATTTTGACATGAAGTTTGAGATCTTCTGCCCAAAAAATCTTTTTAAATAAGGAACCGAAGAGGAACAGGCTAGCTAATTTTCCATCAGCAATAATACATCTTCATGGTTTTCTGTTGATGAAGGTCTATTTGCTTTCGTGAACAACAAAACTGACATTGTTAACTTATAGGATGATTGAAAGGAATGTAGCATGAGAAATAGTACAACCTGCGCTTCAAGAGTTGTCTAACTTACAATTGAACGTGGAATGTTTAATCATGTTCTTGAATGATATGTTAAGTTGTCTGGCTAATTATCATAACATTGAATGGTTAGGGCTACTCGCTCAAACTGATTGCCTGCTATCTAAGCTTTCATTATTGTATACTTATTTATCCTGTAAGCTGTAATTAGATCTTCTTTTGATTTGTCAGAACAGCCTACCCACACTTTCCTCCACTTTGGATATCTTGAGTTGCCTAATCATGGAGTACACTTGCAGTTCGTCAAATTGTGGAATTGATGTACCATATACCACCTGGTATCCTCCAAATCTTGGTGATACCTGTTAGCATCTTCAAATCTCAGCAATCAGAATTGTGGAAACAAATGAATCTTCTTAGATCTTACCTATATAAGGTGAAATAATAAGGCTTACTAAAAGGGTGTATGATCATTTTGCTCATCTTAATGTAACATAACTTAAACGTAGTACAATGACATATTTTAACTAATAACTGAGAGTTACAAACGGCACAATATGATAAGTCATTCCTTGGTGCATGCAAAAGCCGTCTCGAGTTTCTACTGGGTGGTTGCACTACTTGTCGCATAATTGATAAACACAGTGTTTGATTAGTGATTGTGCCACTCCATCAATGCCACCATTCTTGACTTTGAATACTTCTCATTTATCTCCTCATAAAACATTGCAGGACATTTCGAGCTGTGTAAAAATATGGATTGTTATAGTAAAATATATTGAACTTGGCGGTGATGATATGTATAGATTAGGCAACACTCACTTGAAATTTTGGGTATTATTTTGCTCTACTTTCATTGCTGGGATTAGATCCAATTGCATCTCATTTTGATGTGGTAACTTTGGCTTTGCATGTGTCACCAATGGACTCCAGATCTGTTGATACAAAAGATTGCATAAGTTGATATCAGGGAAATTGAATCATAAAGATTACTCTAAACTATGAGGTTCAGTACCATATATACTTTGTAGAGATGATTTTTTTTCACGTTGTATCACCTTTGTCTTTGATCGTTGGCTTGTACATTGCTTCTGTCACAGATATTGGTTGATGAAATATCTCAATTGTGGAATCCAAAAAAATAAATTAAAAAAAAAATCTCAATAGTGCAGTGTAAGAGCGTTAGAAGAGGTTCAGTACCATACATTGAATTAGGTTCTTTGTGGACGCAGTATAACCTTTCTCTGTGATCTTTGGCTTGATTCTGTTTCTGCCACACTTATTGGTAGGTGAAATGTTTCAATAGTGCAATGTGATGGCGTTAGAAATATTGTTTGTAAATATGTTTAAGTTTTATGATACCTGTATGTATCAGACTCATGGTTTTGTTTGTCATTTCTTCGACAGATCCATCGATCCCTATGTATTTTTAAATCTTTTACTGGGTGATTGAACTTCCTTTTGCAGATCGTTGCTTTTTTCCCTCATGGATGTCACGTCATGTGCAGCTTCTTGGCCCTGTCTATCCATCGGAAGCGTTTGATAGTCCTGAATGGAGCAATGATAAGGAAGCACACCACTAAAGTTAATGCGAAAAAAAGCAGAGAAACGAAACTTGGAATATCAATACCTTTGAATTATTTTCTGAGCAATGGGTTTAACTTCTGCATAGAAAGATATGATGGGATGGTGGATGGCCAGAGAAGAAGCATACAGAAATCTAGAGAAGTTAATTATTGTGAAAAGGCGTATGGCATTAAGCAGTGTTTTATTGTGAAAGGTGCACGGCAGTAAGCGTCTATTGGCCTTCTCTCATTCCTTTTAAAGCTGACGGATACATTGTGTCTGCGACTCTGTTGGCTCTAACACCAAAAGGCGTGTCTGTTTGTACATTTGAAAATAACGGTATCAGTGAATTAAGATTTGTGTCTATTCGTCAGAGAAAGACGTTTCTTCTTCGATCTTTCGAAGATAATAGATATTACGGGGCCTGCCACATCAGCACACGGTATTCCACGTGGCAGCATAGATTTTCAGAAAATATAAGAAGGATTTTGGTGCCGACACATCACCAAAAATTGTTCTCCTTTATATATTAAGTATAGATAGATAGATCAATAAAGAAAACACTCGTTGGTTGTACCAAGAGATCTTGGTTCAAGGCATTAGTTGCTGCACTTGAATAATAAGCTTCTATACCTCCTACTTGGTAGCCATGTATGCATGGTGATCATGTTGTTTATCCAAGGTCGCAAATAGTACAGTTTTCTTCTCTTTTTGTAACCAAATTGTGGAAATGCTAAACAGATTTCAGGCCGTTAGGCTGAACTTTTGATTTCAATGTCAATTCTCTGGTTCAAGGTAAATGATCACAAGACGAGAGTGTCATAGAGTACCAAGAGGCTCTGGGGTTGTAATAGAACGATACATATTGGGTATCTCACTTCAATCTCCACTTTTAATGATAAATTTCGGTTCTCCACCATTGAGGGTCAATTACCTATAGTGGATGTGCAACCAGTGGAACGCCCGTTTGTGAACGAAAATTATTCATAATGACCTATAATGGATTCTGTACGATTTTTTTACTTAAATACCTTTCAAAAAAATATAACTATTACGGTATATGGCTAGACACTAAAGTGTTTAATATTATTTTATTAGTTTTTGAATATTATTTATATTTGAGTGTCCAGAGGACACCAGGAAATAATGTCTGGACATGCGATATTTTTGTAAATAAGATGAAACCAGAATCTGAGTGTCCACTAGACACCGAAATTCGAATGCCTGGACATTGAGAAATAAAGGTGCACAAACATTTGCACATGTTTATACTATAGTTACACCTCTGATACATCTCCTTCTTTTGTGCTTATAACTCCAAATTTCTGCTCACCATTTTCTCCATTTCATACAACAGATGATGGTGATACTTCGTCCGACTTTGGTTCTCATTGATGTTGTGTGAGTTTTGTTCTGCCTTAGTATACTACCGCCGACACCATCAAATCTAGGGTTTTTAAGGTGAACTTTATTTCATTAAGATATAAATCTGTCAGGTTTAACTTCATAAGCTAGTTTTTTTTTTTAATAAACAAATTAGGTGGGCATATAAATTTTCATTTTGAAGTGAAGTTTATCCGGTGAAAGTAAATGTGGGTTATTACCATGTCAATATAGATTGTGTCTTAAGTATAAAGCTCATGCTTATGTAATATTGGTTTTATAATGCCAATACAACTGCCCCTTATGAATATGCATTACCATGCTTGTCTGAACACTAGTGGAAATTGACCTCTTTTCGACCCTTAGAAACGACCCCAACTAATAGTTGCAATGCTTAGTACCCCAAATGGGGGTCGTAGCCTTAATTGTAATCTCCTAGTCAATGAATTTGATGCATTAGCGGCTAGGCTTCAGAAAGGTTATAAGAGTGACCGGATACGGAAACTCAATTCCAACAAAATTCACGATCCTTAAGAAGATTGCACATATTTGCTTCAACTCCAAAACTTTAGAGAAGGATGGCAGATACCAAATTAAGTAGCAGAGAACTTGATCTACAAAAAAAAAAAGAAGAAAGGGAAATTGATATGGTCGACTCCAAATAACTGAATGAATGAAATTGCGTTTAAACAGCGACCATATTTTAAATGAGTGAAACGGTGAAACCTTTCACCAAAAAATATCAAGGTTTGTCTATTGCTGCCGTCAAAAGCAACAGTATTTATCTTGTCATCTGAACCAGCCGTAGAATCTTCAATGAATGAATGGCTCTTATGGTATAAAATTTTTGGATAGAACATTACATTTCTCTTTGCATTTTGGGATAGAGATATCTCAGAAACAATTGAAAGACTGCAAAGCTTTGCAGAGCATTTCTCTTCATGGTAATTCCATCTCAATGGATGGAAGGATTCCAAGAATTTAAAGAAACGAGGAAAATATAGTTTTCTCTATCTAAGATTTGTACATTTCTTATTGCTCGATAGATGGAAGGATTCCAAGAATTTGAAGAAGGGAGGATTTTTTTTTTTGACAAGCTTAAGGACTCAAACGTTATGATAGTTTCCAAGGGGCTCGACGAGGGTATTGATTTGTAAATTGCAGAATTTTGTTCCATGTAAGTATCTTGGGCACTCTGCAGTATTGTCCAGTCGATCAAAATGTTAGTTGCTGCATGTTCAAATTTTGTTTCGCTCAACATTTACATTTGCCTCCAGTTTATTGCAGAAAGTGAGAAAGAAATATAAGGCAAAGTGAGAATTTTTTCCAGAGAGCTGCGCAGTCCCAGTTTTTATGAGTGAAAAAAGACGGATTTTTGGCTTTTCAAATCGTGTTTATTTCTAAAATGGAATATACCTAACTAACTAATCCAGCTCTCAGTCCGGCTTGCTAGAATTGTACACAGTGCATTGTTGTTGTGTCAGTTGCATTTGGCTTACGATTACAACTACAGTAGAACCCGTATAAAATAATCCGCGATAAATTAATACTCGCGCTAAAATAATAAATTCTTCCGGTCCCGAGTCGGGGCCAACGTGCTAAATTAATAATTCAATAAATTTATAAATTAATAATTTTTTGAAGCTTTATATAGGTCCCATGTGATATATAAATTAATAATACTCTAAAATATATAAAATTAATTTTACATGTATGATATTTTAGTAAATAATAATTCAATTGTGACTTGGTTTTTCTTAAAATTGATGTCACGTTGAATTTCATCGTGGCTTTTATTAAAATTAAACTTCAATTTTTCTTAAAATTGATGTTGCATTGAATTTTATCTTCGACTTTTAGTATATTAGAAGAGTTTTTGACGTTGTAGATTCCTGATGCAATAGGAAATATATAATTTAATAATTATTATATTATACATTATTTAATATCGCGATAATATAATAAATTTTGCCGGTCCCGATGCTATTATTTTATAGGGGTTATACTGTATATGAAATTTGTTCATTGTTGTGTTACTTTTGCAACTGTCTTGTAATTCTTTTTCTTATAGCGGATAAAACTTGATTCTCATGGTCATGTTCTTAAGTTAAAAACTTGATACTTCTACCATATTCTGAAGTGATATTTCTGCACATAAACACAACAAGAGAAAATCCGATCCAAAATCGACTTCGCGGGAATGGTTGTCTGATTTAGAAACTCAGTTATACAAGGCAATACAACCGTTAGATCATACTGAGATGAACGGTGATAAGTTAGCCCTAACCTCTCCTCTCTTATAAAAAGCAATGTTTCTTCTGATGCATCCCAATTGTGCCTCCAATCTTCTCGTCTTTGTAGAGAAGGAAACAAGAGCGCGAATCCGAACCCTCGTCAATCAATAACTTATAATCAACACTGCAACGTAATCATGGGAGAAGCAAGTGGAGGTTCAATTAGCATCATCACCAACAACAAAAACGTAACATGCGTTATGATTTTTCCTCTCAAGATAAAAATTTATAGCCTCTTCCATCTGGAATGCTGAATTCTGGGGTGGTGGTTCTTTGGTGATGGGTTAGGGTGGTTGGATGGGTTAGGCTGGTTAGATGTTCGTCTTTCATAAGAGGTGAAGAACGGGGTCTGCTAGTTTAATCACTGTAATCCCACTATTTCTTCGATAATTTTGTTTGTATAATTTTCTTGTTCATGTTTATGTACCAGAAAATAAAATAAAACCAGTTATTTATTTTTATTTTTATTCATTTGTATAATATGCCATGTATGAACCTGAATTTGATGACCTAAACATTTATTCATATTGTCACTACAATTGAGTCGGTATATTTCTAAGTCAATGCCTCAGCATTTCCCTAAACATACATAGAAATGGTCTAGTTGAGTAACATTATAGCATGCTAGAGTGATGACGCCATGCGTTAGTCTAGAATTAATGCTGATCATGAAATTGATTCTTAATAATGGTCCAGTGGTGGCCAAATTTACATTATGACAACATGTCAACTTGTCTAAAGATAACAAAAAACTAAACGAAGAACTCTGATGAACAAAAATGATATTTACACAATGACCTACTTTGGAATGTATTCATCTTTATCAGTAGAGTTCATTGCTGCCATCAATAGCAACAATATTATCTCGGCATCCGATCCAGCTGTAGAATCTTCAATGAGCTATATCAACAAAAAAGAAATCAAAAGATGATCAACCATCAAGTTCATAAGGAGAAACATATGGGGAAATTAGGGAAGTTTGGGACCTGAGCTTTGGCTCCCATCAACAAAGCGCACAACACGTTGTTGTTTAAGCGTCTATCGCCGGCCCGCACCATGATAATCACGCATCAAGAATTTTTGTTTCTCTTGTAACTTGTTTAATATCGCTTCTCTCTTCTACAGTTACTTTAGGTTGTCCCTTGGCCATCAAGTAATCAAAAAAATTACTACGGACACTACCGGACTCAGGGAGCCCATCTACAGGTCCGAAGTACTTGTTAAGGATTGGCTCGATCAAAGCCATGAGGGTTAGTCCCACATAAAATAAGGGAGGTACTAGGTGGTGTCTAATAAGTTATAAAATCTCCTAACATAGTACCGAGGCCTTTTAAGATAAAACCCCACACCCGACCCAAAGGTGGTTAAGTTGGGGACAATATAAGTACTATGTGGTTGGGCCTGGAGTGAGCATGGCACTCCTTTGGATCTTTCAATTGGTAAAAGATCTTTCAGAGCTAGAGAGTTAGGGCTCCTCTGTTGGGCCCGGCAGTTCTTGGTGGGAGATATGAGGAACTTAAACATGTTTCCACTTGTTACTTTCCTCCCTAGAAGTTCCAATCAGGTCCACGGCTTGGTTATTGTTACTTTCCTCGCTAGAAGTTCCAATCAGGCCCAGAGCTTGGTTATTGTCATGAACAACACCGGATGCTAGAATCGGAAATGCTTCCTTGTGGACTGCCAAACTCCGCACAACAACAACTCTTCATTTTCTGGGTCCATATGATTTTTTGGTTTGGAAAGAGGCACTGTTTTTTTTCTCTGTTGGATTCTTTAACAAAAATTCTGGATAAAGTTGTTATAGACTGCTGTTAACCCTGACACAAGTGGCCTAGCAAATGTAGCTTCATTAGTCCGACAAGGAAGCGACATTAGGCGAAGACAAGGAAGGCCATTTGACATGCATATGACATGCACATGACATTGATTGGTCAATGTTAAGTGTCCGAGGATTTTGAGTTGGCCCAGCTCAAGTGAGCATCCAAGGACATGGAAAAGGTCAAGAGAATGACCTTGGCATTAAGCCAAAGCTTGTCCAAGGCTTTGGTAATGCATAAGAAGCAATGGCGCAGCCAAACGCGTTATTGCAAGTCCGTACTCAGCCAAAGGTGACAAGAAGGCTAAGGTTTGTGGGTCAAAGCTATGCACGAGTTTTGAAGGCTTAATAGCATGTGTATGCACTAGTTGTGGCGGCCAATTAAGTGTAGCATATGTCCTGGATGGGATGGCGCAGCATGGCTTGGTAAAAGCCCATATGAAGCTTAAAAGTTGGCCAAGGCTTGGATACGCGTGGCCTGAGTAGAAGGATGGTGAAGAACGGTTAGGATAACCGTGTTTGGCCCTAGTAACTGAAAAGAACAAGTGGAGCAGCGTTTGGCCTACAGCAAGGCTAGCAGTTGGCACAGTTGATGGTTACAGGAACTGCCAATGGCCAAATTTCAGGCCATGGCTTGTGCAGCAGTTGCACACGAGTTGGCTTTGTTTCTGGTGATATATATAGGCCAGAAAATGTTTGTAGATAGAGTTCTTCGATTTTAGGAGACAGAGGGATAATTCCATAGGCTTAGAGAGTGAGTTTTAGGCCATTTAGGGAGTTTGGCATCACTTGGGAGTGATGGCCATTTGTAGCCCAGATTTGGGTGAGTTTTGTATTCTTCCTTGAAGTAATGAATTAAGTTGTTGCTTCTAAATATGTGTTCCTGGTTGGTATTGATATTGTGTGGAATTAGTAGCATGGCAAAGCCTTAATGCAGTATGGGATGCATTAAAGGGTTAGAGAAAATGAAGAAAGACTTCCGTTGCCAATCTTTGATGATTGTGGGTGCACTTGAATTGAGCAAGTGTGTAGGGCTGAGCATTGATGGGTGAAGCTTGATTCACTGAACCATTAGTTTTGCCGAGTCATTCCTAGGATAATTTGGAGGTGTGACAGTGTGGTATCAGAGCATGATTGGCTCTGATTTGGCTTTAGTTTGCGAAGATTTTCTCTCTTTGACTCGTGTTGGTGTCATTTGTTCGTTGAAGAACCCATTGAATTGAAGGTATTCAATTGGTAGAATGATAAAACACAAGAGTTTGCTGACTTCTATGGTGCAAGTTTGTAGTTTAAGTCCATGATTCTCACAAGTATGCAAGAAGCATAAGCATTAGAAAGGAGGCCTTTCGTAATGTTGTCAATACCAAGTATTACAAGATGTAATGGGAATTTTGCGAAAATTCCTGGACACATAGTATATTGCTGACTTTTGCAAGAGGCAAAAGAAATGAGATCCCACTATATGAAATAGGAGGCAAAGTATCTCATTGTGGCAGTCAGATGGAAGATTATATGTTTCCCTCGTTGCATATACCTTGGTGGTAATGCAAATTCTGGTTGTGGCCAGAAGTTTTGTGGCAGTAGGATGTCATGAGAAAAGAATTGTATGGTCAATTCTTATCTAGCCTATGTCTTGTTGATAGGCCAAAGAAAAGAATGTAAGTTTGGGAAAAAACGATACACCACGGTCTTACGTTAAGCAAAGTTTCTTTGTGGATGCTAGAGATGCACAATAAGATGCCATGAATAGGCATAGTGCATTGCATCTGGTTGTGAAGTAGTGGAGTCATAATGCAAGGGCTAGGGAGCTCAAAGACCGGCATTTGGCTAAAAACCACAGCGGACATTCTTGTCAAAGGCAAATCAGTCATAGTCGCGTGATTTGGCCAAGGGTAATGACAAGGTAAACCAGATGTGTATGGGCAGGAAAATGAGTTCAAGTTAAAGGAAGAATGCTATCATTGCAGGATATGCATTGCTTCATGATGTGTGTCGTTTACCACAACAAATTATCGTGATATTTCCCACTAATTAACAAGTAATATAGCGGTAGTAAGGATCGTTCCCACAGAGAGCGATGCAATGGATATGTTATTTAAATCAGCAAAACAATAACAAAAGTAAAACGAAGGGGGGTTTGGTTTGAAATCACGTAAACAATATGAAAGTAAGGAATAAAGAATAATGAAAAGAGGATGATTAAGAATTCCTTCGCCGTTACCAAGCGTTAGACTCAATCAATATACCCGTTTACCTTTCGTTAGAAACATATGTCATAAACCGTAGAATAACAGCTAGCTCAGTGTTATCCCCAAAACTCCTTATATCACTGAATGCCGAAGCTCTCGCACACCAGATTCTATCCGTCTGAACCACCAAGTAGTAGCTCACTCAAGGTGTAACCCAATCGAACGCATTAAGGTTTGTGAATTTAGGTTGATCCCAGCAGTTAAACTCTTAGCTCAAGGTCCACTTACTGATGTCGTCTTCACACACAATTGCTCCACAGAATCCCTCTGCAAGGTCTCGTGTTCTCTACTTGTGCAAGAATCAAGATACAATTACTGATACCCTAATCCTTACTAGCAATAGAATGATCAATCGACTAATATGGTTGCGCACCCAAACCGCCTAGAGATCAATCATAAACCTTCTAACTAGTAAAAACAATCGACAATGATTCACAATTTAAAACTCAAAGAAACTTGTAATTAATCTTGCTTCACGCTTAGAACATTGAATTCATCCCTAATCTACAAAAGAATTAGCCGCTCATTGAAAAATTACAACGAGAAGAAACGAATAAAGTTCCTCCCAAGGGAGAGGAACCGGTGGAAAAGATATGTTAGAATTGTCCCTAGGCTCCTCCTTATATAGGCTTCAATCACCTCCTCTTGATTTCCATAATAACTTGCTTTCCTTTCTTAACTAGGATTCCAAAATCAAGCACAAATCGTAGCCATCCATCTCGAAATATGGACGGCAAAGACATACCCAGTTCATGTTTTCACGGTTGAAAGGTTTCCAAACTCTGTCCAAAATCTAAGCCAAGTTTGTCTCAAACTTGAACCCATCTTTCCCTGCTTTGGTCGGCTTCCAAATCCAAGAGATTCTGACCCAGTTTTCTTTTCTCTGTTGGTTTCTCTGTCGATTCAGTGTTTATTCCCTTCCTGAACTCTAACTCCCTGAACACAACAACCATCAGACCTTCTCCTCCTTGCTGCATAACTGAACTTTCTTTGCCTTGGCTGTACACTTCAAATCCGATCAAAACTAGATGCTTCAGACCATCAAACACCCCTTACGCATGGTAGTAGTGAATCATCAAATTCGATCACTTCATGGAACGAAGGCAGCGGTGCCTCATTTGCAAGGGAAGTTGGCCTTGTTTACAACTGTCCAAGGAAGGGAATTTAGTCCGCAATAGTCATTGATTAATATGACTTAACTGAGCACTATGGTGATGCTCGGAATCATCAAGTCATTCTATTTCAGATTGTGCAATGGGTGCCACAATCTTACGCTATGCTCGAAGAAGTAGATGCGGGATGAAGGATGAAAAATGAGTGGTGATGCATATGAATGGCGTGGGTCATTCTTGAAATCTTCATAGAAGCTATGGCAACAAAATTGCCTCAATTTGGAGGAGTCTGGCCAAAGGCCAAGTGTTAATTGGACGATGTTTCGTTATGGGAGAAGCATATGAACATTGATAGTTGGACGGAGGGTCAGTAACATACAAGGCAATTACTTATGGCCTTGTTTTCCTCGTTTGTTGCTAAAAAGCTAGGCTGAAGTCAGTATTGTAAAGCTTGTTGGTCTTACAAGTTTGTGATCAGTTGGTGTTGGTGTTTGCAATCCATTTGAAGTATACTTTCAAGTATTGGGTCGTGTGTGGCCTTGGTGTTGGGAATGAAGTCTTTCTATGTAAGGTAGTAGTGGATGAGGGTGTTCGATGTTAAAGTATTTGTCTCTTTTGATTCGAAGTAAAGCTAATTCACATTGGAAGATGCTACATAGCATATTGGCAAAATATGCAATAGAAGACGTTGAAATTGTAATGGTGCAAAATCAGTTTGATGGTGTGAAGACATGTTGCTGTTAAGGGAGGGACCTGCATATTGTACAAAGTAAACTGCTAAGAATAATGCAATAGAAGGACGACAACAAGGCCAAGAAGTCTGTCCATCAAAGGCATGAGTTTAGGTAAACTCATAAGCTTTGAAAAATTGTCCAAAGAGTGAAGGCGTAGCGGTTTGAATAAATGTTTGAGGTGCATTGGTTTCAAAAGCAACGTAGGCCAGAGAATGGCATGCTGCCAAGTTCTGTGCTAAACAAGTCAGTCATAGCTTAGGCCAAAAAGCTATGCAACTCAATAGTTTCGCTTTAGGCGAGTCAAGCAGGGTATGGCACAAGGATTTGTGATAAGTGCATAACAGTTGGAGCAAGTATAAGCTTATACTTGGCCATAGCACTCTAGGAAACGAGTTCCTTAGTGTGTTTGCAACAATAGAGCTTAGTTGGTACGCAATAAAACCACTATGCATTCTATGGGAAGCTTGACGGGAAAGCCATGAAGAATGGAAATCCAAGGCATGTGTTAGCAAAACTGATTGAAAATGAAGGCCAAGTCGTATATAAGTCCTGTTGGGTTGTAGGATACAACCAAAGTCAGAGTTTGAAGGCATGAGACTAAGGTCATGATCAAGATGATCAATGGGTAGCACAAGATATTACCATGTACATAAGTGGCCTAGCAAATGTAGCTTCATAGTCCGACAAGGAAGCGACATTAGGCTAAGACAAGGAAGGCCATTTGATATGCATTTGACATGCATATGACATTGATTGGTCAATGTCAAGTGTCCAAGGATTTTGAGTTAGCCCAGCTCAAGTATGCAATCAAGGACATGGAATAGGTCAAGGGAATGACTTTAGCATTAGGCCAAAGCTTAGCCAAGGCTTTGGAAATGCATGATAGGCGATGACGCTGCCAAACACGTTATTGCAAGTCCGTACTCAGCCTAAGGTATCAAGAAGGCTAAGGCTTGTGGGCCAAAGCTATGCACGAGTTTAAAAGGCTTAATAGCATGTGTATGCACTATTTGTAGTGTCCAATTAAATGTAGCACATGGCCTGGTTGCAATGGCGCAGCATGGCTTGGTAAAAGCCCATATGAAGCCTAAAAGTTGGCCAAGGCTTAGATACGCGTGGCCTGAGTAGAAGGATGGTGAAGAACGGTTAGGATAACCGTGTTTGGCCCTAGTAACTGAAAGGATCAAGTTGAGCAGCGTTTGGCCTACAACAAGGCTAGCAGTTGGCACAATTGACGGTTACAGGAACTGCCAATGGCCAGATGTCTGGCCATGGTTTGTGCAGCAGTTGCACTCGGTTTGGCATTGGCCTAACACTATAAATAGGCCAGATTAAGGTTGTAATCAGTAGTCTTCGAATTTGTGAGGCACCAATTGTACTTGAGAGTGATTTTGTAGGCTTAGAGTTAGAATAAGCTTATGTCCACAG